>CM059198.1:16182073-16404229 GCA_030323885.1 Branchipolynoe longqiensis | reverse complement strand
GGTGAAGAGGGGGGAAGCGACGAAGTATGAGTATAACCTCGCCCTTCTGACCCTCATCAACCACCCCGACTTCCCCGCCCACTCCGCCCCGGGGTTACATCACCACATCCTCACCGTCCTCCAGGATCACCTCGTCTACCCGTGGGCGACCGTCCGCCATTATTCCGAGACGGTGTTTACTTGGATCGCGGACGGCCGACTCCCCCACGGGTGGCACGACCCAGTGGCCCTGAACCTCCTTAGGGTCGAGTGCATAGCGATGCCACCCCAGCAGACAACCACCACCGCACCCCGCCCACTCGACCACCCAAGAGCCCGGCCCCCGCGCCGCCCCCAGACCGACACCCGGGTAACCTACAACAAGGAGACCCACGGAGCCCCCTGTTACCCATGGAACCGGGACCCCTCCTCCTGCACCCAGGCCACCCCGGGGGAGGCCCACGGCCAAGGTGCCGCAAAGCACCGCCACACGTGCGCCTACTGTGCGAATGTCCGCAAGGTGCTGACTATGCACAGCGAGGCTGATTGCTTGACAAAGCGCGCACGGGACCGGCCCACAGCTTCCGCCTCACCGGATTTTCAGTGAGCCGGCACCTCCCGCCCGGCCCGGAGGCCCCCGACTGGCCCACCTGTCTCGACCAAGCCGCCCCGTCCACCACTCCCGACCCGAAGGCCCCCAGTTGGCCCAAGGTTCCCTTAAAAACCGCCCAGTGCACCCCTAGCAGCCCCCCTGACACTACTCGCCGGAGCACCAGCGGCTCCCCCGAGGCGCGGCCTGACCGCCGCCTCGGCACCACCCTCTGTTCCGGGGCTCAACGCCCCGCCTGTAAGGCTCTCATCGCCGACCAACAACCCTTCACCATCACCCTCGACTCAGAAGGTCACCTCGGGACCCACAACGCTGCGATACGACCTTTCCCTTCTGCCCCCCTGACGAACTGCCCTCCCCGCCTCCCGTAATAACCCCCGAACCACCCCGCGCGCCCTTGACCCCCACCCCCCACCCGTAGGATTTTGTGCCCCCCCTCACGCCGCCCCCGCGCACTCCTCCCCTCACCCGCTCTCTCCAACCCCCCACCCCCCACCCTCGACGAGCCCACGTCGACGAGTTATCGGGGGGGCGGGGACCCCGACCTCAGCCTACCCTCCCTGCCGCCCCTCTGCTCGTCCCACCCCCTCCCACACTCTCGCCCTAACCCTCTCCATCGCCTCCTTGGCCCCACCCCTATCGGCCGACGGCCGTGGGATCGCTACTCCCATTTTCCGCCACATAAACCTCTACACCCACACCTCCGAAGAAGAAAGCGTACCTCCCTAATTTCGTTGCGCTCCCGCATCACCCCTCCCCTCCGGCCTCCACATGCCAGCCTGCGCATCCGCTCAGGACTACCCCGACCCCGCCGTCCTAGACCTCCTGGAGTTCGGCTTCCCTGCGAATTACTCCGCCTCAACCCTCCCCCGCCCTTCCTACTCCAACCACCGTGAGTCCCCCGACTTCCTGAAACACATCCAGGCCTTCGTCGACACGGAGCTTGCCCTCGGCGCCCTCATCGGCCCTTTCTCTGTCCCCCCCTTCTCTCCCTGGACGCAGGTCTCTCCCATGATGACCCGCCCCAAGGCCGACTCGGAAAAGAGGCGGGTCATCGTCGACCTCTCTTATCCCCGAGTTGCCAGCGTGAACTCGGGCATCCCCCGACGCGAGTACCTCGGGGAGCCCCACGCCTACACCCTCCCCTCCGTCGCCGATGTAGGCCGCCGCCTCGTCACGGAAGGCGCGGGGGCCTACGTCTGGTCGGCGGACATATCCCGGGCCTACCGCCAGCTCCGTGCCGACCCCCTCTCCTGCCTTCTCTTCGGGATATGTTTAGAGGGTAAAACTTACATAGACCTCGCCCTCCCCTTCGGCTGCCGCTCCTCGGGCGCAGCCTGCGTCCGCGTCACCTCCGTGGTGGCTTGGATCATTAGGCGCGGGGGCTTTCACGCCCTCGTCTACGTCGACGACTTCATCGGGTGCGAGGGCTCCTACCTGAGGGCGTGCCAGGCCTTCGACGCCTTCCTCGCCCTCACCGCAGTCCTCGGCCTCGACGTAGCACCCGGAAAGTGCCATCCCCCCGCTGTCCGCCTGACCTGGCTCGGCTTTGCCCTCGACAGCGAGGCGATGACCATCCGGGTCGCCCCCGACAAGATCCAAGCCCTCGTGGACGACTGCGACGACCGCATCGCCCGCCCCACCCTCCGGAAACAAGAGCTCCAGAGCCTGCTCGGCCGCCTGAACCATGTCAGCAGCTGCGTGCTCCCGGGCCGCAAGTTCATGGCTCAGCTCCTCGGGGCGCTGCGCGGCTGCCTCGGGGCCTCCACTCTCACCCTCGCGGACGACGCCCTCCGGGACCTGAGGTGGTTCGCCGCCTACGGGCGGATAACGAACGGCCTCTGCCTCCTCAGGGCCCCCGAGGGTCGCCGGCTGGTGCTTGAGTGCGACTCCTGCCTCACCGGCGGAGTAGCCTTCTCATCCTCCCACTTCTACGCCCGAGGGTACTCGGAGGAGTTCCGGACGCGGTACCCAACAATCCACGAGCTCGAGGCGGTTAACCTTGTCGTTGCCCTGCGCGCCCTCCTCCCGGACGACGCCGCAGGGGCGACGGTCACAATCAACACCGACAACATGGCCTCCGCTGTCGCGCTCGAGTCGGGCCGCGCCCGAGACCCTACCCTCGGGACCTGCGCTCGGGAGCTCTGGCTCATGGCGGCCACCGGCTCTTTCCAGCTCCACATCGTCCACAAGCCCGGGGCGGACCTCCTCCTCGCCGATGCCCTCAGCCGCGCCCACCTTCCCGGGCCCTTGGCCGAGACGGCCCGCGGCGAGGTGGCCCGCCTCGGGCTCCTCCCAGTCGAGGTCTCTCATGACGTTTTCCCCTTTTTCCCCGGCCTCTAGGTTTCCCCCCTGCCGAGGTTGCCGCCGTTGCCCGCTTCAGAGTCGCCGCCCTCGCCCCGGCAACCTGGAGGAATCGACGTCGCCAGGCCGAGGACTACGTCACCTACGCGGTTGCCCGAGGCGCGGACCCCCTCGCGCCCTCGGCGTTCGACGTAGCCGCCTTCACCGCCGCCCTCTACCTCCGCGGCCTCGCCCCCGCCTCCGTCAAGAATACCGTCTCGGGGGCCCGGTCGTGGGTCGAGGGCGCCGGGGGCCTCACCTCGGGCTTTGACGCCCGCCTCCCCAAGGACGTCTGCCAAGGCGAGAGCGGTCCTCCACCCACGTGCCCCGGCAAGCGCCCCCTCTCTCCCCGCAGCATCTCACCCTGATCATCAGCCACCTCGAGCGAGCGGGTCCCGCCTCGCTCGTTCCTCGGGCCGCGCTCCTCCTCGGGTACTTCGGGATGCTCCGGCAGTCCAACCTGCTGGCCCCGAGTCCCGAGGGGTGGGGCGGCCCCCACACCCTCACCCGCGACGACGTCCGCCCCGCGCCCGGAGGGCCCCGCCTCCTGATCCGCAGCTCCAAGACGATCTCCAGCCCCTCGGGCACGGTCGCCCTCTTCATCCCCGCCATCCCCGGATCCTCCCTCTGCCCCGTGTCGGCCTGGTCCGCTGCCATCACCCTCTGCCCCGCTGCCCCAGATGCTCCCACCTTCACAATGCCCTCCGGCCGCCCGCTCGACCCGAGGTCCCTCACCGCGCTGCTGCGAGGGGCCCTGCAAGCCCAAGGAGTGCCGACGCCCGAGGCCTACACCCTCCATAGTCTCCGTCGAGGGGCCGCCCAGGCCTGCCAACGCGCCGGGGTTCCCCTCCCCGAGATTATGGCTCAGGGCACTTGGACCTCCGAGGCGGTCCACGCCTACGTGCGGCGCCTCGCCCCCTCGGGCGCGCCGCGAGCCCTCTCCGCCGTTTTGGTGGAGGGCTCCTCGGCTCCCCCTCACTGACAACCTGACCTTCACCACAAACTCTTGCTCCATCTGAGCCCACACACTGACTCTCTTGCCTTGCTCCTTCTGAGCCCTGTTATCCTCATGTTTATTGCCTTGCTCCTTATGAGCCCCTTTATATCCATGTCATTGTCTTGCATTGCTCCTCATGAGCCTTTTACCTCTTGTTACCCTTGTATTTAACCTGTTCCTCTGTATTTTCTGAGGCGCACAATAAACGCCTCTTTCTCCACCCCTGCCTTGTTTTCCTCCTTTTCGCGCATCGGTCGTAATGCGTAGCATTACGTTTGATGCGAGGAAAGGAGGAGACCCTCCCCCGCCCCGGGCTGTCGCGCAGCTTGACACCTCGCCCGACGCCGCCGCGACTCGCTCCCTCCCCCGCCCTCTGCCGCGCAGCATTCGCGCCTCACCCGACGCCCGCTGCTCGCCACCTTCCCCCCCCCCCTCCCCCGGGCCGGCAGCCTTCACACCTCACCTGCTGTCGCCCTCCTCCCTTCCCTCCCCTTGAGACGTATAAGGGACCGCCAACGGGCCTCCCTCAGGCACTCGCCCTCTGACGCCTTCAGCTCTCAACCTCTTTCTTTCTCACCCACACCATCTCTGCTCTTTCTCTCTAACTAACTTCTATCCTTCTGGTGGAGGGCTCCTCGGCTCCCCCTCACTGACAACCTGACCTTCACCACAAACTCTTGCTCCTTCTGAGCCCACACATTGACTCTCTTGCCTTGCTCCTTATGAGCCCTTTTATCCTCATGTTTATTGCCTTGCTCCTTATGAGCCCTTTATCTCCATGTCATTGTTTCTTGCATTGCTCCTCATGAGCCGATTACCTCTTGTTACCCTTGTACTTAACCTGTTTCCTCTGTATTTCCTGAGGCGCACAATAAACGTACATATAACAGCCCCAAGGAATATTATAAATTATTATGGTAGACTAATATTCTGCCTTGCAGAGACGGTGATAAGACGTATTACCTTCGGTACATATAACAGACACAAGGAATATTAGGGAATATTATGGAAGACTAATATACCTACTTGCATAGACGGTGATAAGACGCATTCACCGCGGCAACTCACTCCTCACGGGTCATCTCTTCCGGCTTCATCTGAGCGAGCTGCCGGGCATAGTCCGTATAGGTGGACCGCTCAGTGGGGAGAAGCGCTCTCCACCCAGCCAGCCAAGCAGTCTGCTTTTCGGCAGCTGAAATAGTTACGAATTACATTCAATTAATGATTGTTTGTATCTTTGTTTGTATCGGTTTTAAGTCCATGTCAACATGTAACGATATTCAAGTGTCTACCACGTCTACCAGTCTGCTTTTCGGCGAAGGTGCCGGGGGCTGAAATAGTTACGAATTACATTCAATTAATGATTGTTTGTATCTTTGTTTGTATCTGTTTGAAGTCCATGTCTACATGTAACGATATTCAAGTGTCTACCAAGTGTGTAACAAAAAAGGTATAAGGTCACTCATATCAATGACAACAAAAATTGACTAGTTAGAAAAACAATCGACAAAATATCTAGACACTTTGTAACGCTAAACCATTAAAATCATGGCAGGACATTAGCCCTCACTACCGTTATTGATAGGTTTTAATAATCAACGGATTTTTGGATTGTCAAACCTCTTTCCAACAATGCCAGATAATAGTTTCAGATAATTACAGCTTAAAAAAAAAAGACTTGGGCCAACATTGAGATGGAATCTATATAATTTACCGGACTGGGTGGAGCGCTTGTACATGTCGAACCCTGTTGTGCGCTTCGCGTGCTGGACTGATAGCCGAACCTTCTGGTGAAGGCTATCAGGGTCAGCGACGGCAGAAGTGGCTGGAAAGGCCCTCTCCTGGGCATTTCTGCGCATGTTGCTTATGCGCACCTAAAGGGAATGCGAAATGCGAAATATGCGAAAATTGGCGAAATATGTTTGAGAGATGTATTTGGTTCAAAGGATTGTGCACGGGCAAGTAAAGTTTGATCTATTTAATAATCCTTTAGATTTAAAAGCAATTTCTCTGAACACGAAAACTACACATTTGGTTGGATGAGTATAACCGGAAACAGGCTCACGGCTCCAAAACAGCTGAGCTGCATAAACTAATCGGACGCACCTCCTTCCCACTGTATTACTAACTAATATACTGTGCTTTCCTTCAATAAGATTTTAGTTTTGAGGCGGTTAGGTTCAAATCAGGTCACGTGGCAGGGTGGTTCCAGCACTACTGGTAGGCGGCGCCACTGAGGTCGGGTTAGTTACTAGTGGAGGCGGTTAGGTTCGAATCAGATCACGTGGCATTTTTGGCAAGAGTTTTGATTCGATTAATCCTGTAACCGGGCAGGTTGTTTCCAGCGCTCCTGGTAGGTGGGGCCACTGGGGGTCGGGTTAGTTACTAGTTACACAACACCTAATTTCGGAAGGGGGGGTAAGATGATTAATTTATTCTAACCTTGACTGCGCGCAACGACATGTTGGCAGCCTTTGCAGCACGCAGCAGTTCCGGCTCGAAGGGCTTCGATGTGCTCACGAGCCCTTTGTTGTAAAACCGTTGCAGGATAGCCCGCTGCTCAGCTGTGGTGGAAACCACAGTCTGCAAAACCAAAACCAAACAAACCTAAATAATCATTATAAAATCTACAGATTTAGACATAGTTATATCGACATCTTTCAATCGAGTAGAAATTACTAAAGAGATCAAGAAATTTGACGGTCAAATACAGAAACCCACAATACACAAACCCTATATAGAAGGATATAAGTCAAATACTCACACATTTATAGTCGGGAACACCACAAGAAGACGTCCTTGACCGTTGAGTGTTGGGGATAGGAGGTGATAGGTGTGTGAGTGTGCGAGGTGTGCGAGGTCAGAGTAGATGTGAGCTGGTGTGCGAGCAGCGTGGTGAGGCGAGGCAAGGCATGGTCAATCGGTCAATCGGTCAAGCGGTCAGACACCTAGTGGTAATGAAATGAAGTATCTTTCACGCAGGTGGTGCCATCGGGCGTGAAGATTTGCAACTAGAAAAGACGACCGTCTGACCTCTGTTGTCCGGTGCTGCCACCTGGAGATATTATGTTAGAACCCTGAAGATCAATGATGGCACCACCTAGTGCCTATGGCGGGAAGCAAAACGTGCAGCCGAAAGAAACCTTAAGGAAAACCATGGTTATTACTATGCAGTAAAAGAAAAGTCGATTCCATGATTTCCAGACAGCAAAAATACATTCAGGATTTTGTTGCGCACTATAAATGTTGTCCTATATAAATGTTGTATTGTCACAACTATATCAATGCATTCATAGGTTATCGTCGGTAACGTAACACAACGTAAGTGGAGAAATATAGAAAATATAAAAAAAATAAATGCATAAATTAATAAATGCCTGTAACTACTGAGTTGTCCCTCTCCTACACTACCGGACGACCTATGCAGGCTCAGTCAATCGGTCCCACCGAGTGAATGTGGGGGTTTATGTAGGCTCAGTCTTTTCATATGTCAGGCTTTGGACAAACATGGGGGTTTATGTAGGCTCAGTCTTTACATATGTCAAGCTTTGGACGAACGTGGGGTGTCAGGCCCCTCCTGACAAGAACAACAGATATTTATGGAAAAACGGCACAGAATGCCCTTCGGCGGAGTGAGCCACATAAAAAAAAGTGTCATACCGCGAAGTGAGTCATACGTGCAAAAAGGCAGCGAGTCACTCGCTGACCATTCTTACGGAGACTCAGAAAGGCGTATGACCACGGGTTGTGTGAGGTGGACGAAGATTAGTCATTGTTCTCTCCTGCCCGAGGGATTTTGGACGTCTCGTCAAAATTCTGATGACAAGTGGCGGGGTGGTGGACAACGTGTAACTGTTGGTACAGTTAGACGTTGCTCTCCCCTGCCCGACGGATTCTGGATATAACATTGATATATCAGATGACAGGTGGCAGTTAAGTTAGCGGTGGTTGACTGCTCGCGGAGGTGATCGGTGCTAGCTCTGTCCGAGGGATTCTGGGTTTCACGTCGGGGTAATTGCAAGTCCAGCACCCCTGTGACGGGTATTAATATTTTTTTCTAAAATAAAAAAATATAATATAATTTTTTTTCTCACAGTTCATCTCCCTTAAGGAGGTGGATACCGCCTTGTATATATATATATTTAATAATAATATAATATTGTATATACCTTTTTTTTTAGTACTACGGCGCTATTTTTACATTGATAGCCACGATGTAGTTAGCATTTCGTACTGTCTTATTCCAATACTATATTTTCTTTTCAGTGCGATTGTTGATATTATATGTTGTGGTGAAGAGCTCAGCTTTCTTCTGATTGGAGGATCTAGCTTCTTGTGTTCTGCCTATTTTTTCTCCAGTAGGGGTCGGAATAATTTTTCTTTATATATACATATAAAATTAATTATTTTCTGATATTCCTCAACTTTCACCCCGTTTTGACTTCCTTTTTCCACACTATTAGGAAACATTATCATCTAAATTTATTTAGTGGAACGAGGTGGTCAATGGTGTGGGAGTTGGTGGGTTGGCACTGTACATTTCACACTCTATATTTTCATATACAGTGCCTTCCTGACTCTTGTTTTACGCTGCATTCTTTATACATTTAAATTACTACTTATAGTAAGCGCTTCTGGCAGAACATGATAGACAGGGTGTGCATCAGCTCCTGTTATGGCAGGGGAGGATGTACATGGGTGTAATTTACTTTGTAGGAGGCCGGGTTCTTGCTGGCACCCAGTGCTTCGTATGAAATGTCTTACATGCCTAACATTGTATCTGCGGAGACTTTCTCAATTGTTATAAGTAACACCACCCTTCTACTTTCATGCACTCTACACCGGAGTGGGTCGCCGAGCATGGTGGGTCCTGGGTTTGGCTGCGTGATGGGTCCGCGGTATAATACCGTCTGTGATCTACTGGACAGGCGACACAGACACAAGAAGGATGGACTGAGGAAGCTCCAAGAGGAGCCGCTCCGCGCAGACGGAAAAGCGCCCCGCTAACGGTTCTCCTGAGATGGGGGTGGGTGGTGGGGGGCGGACTGAGTAGTTCCTTGCTTCCTCTTGTTGAGGGGTTCCACTTGTGGGGTATGGACAATTCTCTCCCAGCAAAAAACATTCTATACACCAACTACATAGAAGCTGGGAGAGGTCGTTTCTGTGCGACACATTTAAAGCCTCTTTCTTCACCTAGATTAATGACATGTTTGCCTTGCAGCTAGCTAGATACATATTGCTATTCGCTGCAGGCAGGTCTAGGCATTGCGCATAAGGATACATAGCTTTGTAAGGCTTCTCTCCCTTTCAAGTTAGTTCTCATGTTGCCTTCTATCATTTCTCGATTCTCATCGGTTTGCAATCTGCAACCGGTGAGACTCTAGGGGGGCAGTGTAGTAGTCTGTATATGAGCTCTACTACCACGCGGTAGCAGCGGAGACTACGCCGTAAACCAGCTGACGCCATGACAGATGACCTCCTGCTTGGTCACCATCACTGACTGGTACCAGCGCCTCTACAGTTCACCTGTCGACAGCTGTCAACATTCACTCCTTGGCTAGCTGGCGACTTAAATGGATTCCTTCATTTCAAAATGTCATTCCTTCGCCAAATCAAAATGTCATTCCATTGCCAGACCAAAATTTAATTTCTTGCTCTGTATGAGCATAGCTATGATGTATAATAATTATTTAACTATATCACACCACTCCCATTGTGTTCCTCTACAGAAGCAGATACAAGAAATAATAGAAATAATAGGAAACCCTAAATCTCAGTAAACCCCATGAGCACAACAGGTGGTGAGAGGTAAATATACCACACATGTAGACCAATCCCACTCCACACCCTCCGATGACCACCCTTGGGTAGACTGCTGAAGCAATATATCTGTTAGTGTGTATACCTTTCACATTAACTATGTCTGATGTTTTGAGAAGTTATTACAACAAACCATGGTAGTTCCCCAGTAAAATTGATTATTTCTTTATTCCATAATGTAAATGGTTCATGGTTTGCTCATATTGCTGGTTATTTCTCATTAACTAGTCAGGGTTTTCATTCCAAGGAAAGTAATTATTACAATGAACAATTGGTGGTTCCCCTGTAAAAATGTCTAATTCAGAAGTACAGGTGCCATAATGTTATAGGAACAAATATTTTGTATCTAAATGTAATTTCAATTGTATATTATGTCCATAGTATTCACATAAACTAGATAATATATATTTTGGCAGGTTCCCCATTCAATATTAACCAAATTGTAGACGTTGACAGCTCACCCCTATGTGTTTATAGATGAAAACTGGCTTGGTTGACTTAATAGCTTTGGGATAGGGGGGGCAGGTGTCCTACGTCAGGAAGTCAGTAGGTGATGCCTCGAGTATTCCACATAACTTCACTTCATGAGGCACACTTAGGCATAACTAAGTCAAAACAACTAGCAAGGGATTGCATGTTCTGGCTGAACATCAACAAACACATTGAAGACAGAGTATTTAGATGTGACACATGTCAAAACAACAGAACACATTTGCATAACAAACCACTCATGAACCACAACTGAAAAGTTAGGTGCAGATTTATTCTAGGTAAACCACAACAATTACTTAATAACAGTAGACTACTACACTACATACCCTGAAGTCAAACAGCTAAAAGATATGTCTTCAGCTACTGTAATTAAAGCACTGAAAGACAACTTTGCTAGGCATGGTTTCCCAAATAAATTGTGTCTGACAATGGACCACAATTTAAGTCATGAATATGATGAATTTGCACAACACTATGGCTTTCAAGCCATATATTTGAGCCTCCAATATCCGCAAAGCAACGGCCAAATCAGTTGATTTTTGCAAACAATTAAAAACATGTTAAAAAAGTGCATAGACACATACATAGTTTCATTTAGTTTTCTTGAACTATAGAAACACACCAATGTTGGTGATGGATACATCCCCAGTGCAGCCTCTCATGAGCAGAAGACTATGGTTGCACATATCGACAGCACAAGTTAATCTGAGACCAGAATCATAAAAGAAAAAAATGTGCAAATTAGAAAGTAACAGTGAAGCTAGAAAGCTTTTCACAACAAAAAGTGTGGCAAAGCTCACAAGCCCTTAAGGACTGGTGATAGCATTAAATATAAAAATCACTTAGGGGAAGGGAAAAAGGGGACATTAATGGGTCACGCAGGTATCTCGGGAAGAGAATATCAAATCAAAAATGAGTCCTGAAACATGTTGCATATAAACAGAATTCAATTGATAAGAATACCCAAAATACCACAGCCTGAACTAGTTAGGCACACACAAGGTGCACCAGCATCACAAGCAGCCACAAATGACACAGGTGCAGCCAATATATCCAGGTCAGGTCACTTAATCAGGCCAGCAGCCCAGCTAGACCTATAATGATGATAAAATGCCAGTAGTATAGAGAGGACTGATATGGGTCCTTATTACGTCATTGACCCACGTCAGACCTCTGATGCGGGACAATGACCTTAACTGACCCCTCTGTGGAAGGACACTGACCTTAAATGACCCATTGCGTGTTTGCAGGATGGCCATCTCTTTTAGGTTGAACTTATTTTACTTTTTTGACTGGATTGATGACGTCACTGTTCTAGCTTGCAGGATGGCCATCTGGTTTTGGTTGAACTCATTTGACCTTCGCTTGCAGGATGGTCATCTCGTTTTGGTTGAACTCATTTGACCTTTTTTACTGGATTGATGACGTCACCATTCTACCTTGCAGGATGTCCATCTGTTTCTGTTTGAATTCATATGACCTTCGCTTGCAGGATTGATACTCGTCGCATCACTGCATCCGTGTTGCGCTGCACAACAGCGCACATTTTTCGCATCGCGATACTTTGCGGGAAATGGAGATCAGCACGACTGCCGATAACTGTAGTTGTGCGCCTGCAGCCTCCATTTCCTCCAATCCACTCTCCACTCTCCAAAGCCATTAGTATTTCAGTCATACATTAGCAATACATTATAAGAGTGTGTTAAATTAAAGAGCTTTCCAGGTACATATATTGCTTGCATATAGTTGAACTTGAATAATAACTGAAGTAATGTTAAATAACTACAAATTAACTAATACAATTCAGTGGATATAAAATAACATTACAATATATGCTCTTGAGTAACCTATGAACGGAACCTGTAGCGTGTGCTTCAGTACATCAATATATAACCATGGATGTTGCTGGGACATAAAACCCCAACAAACAAACAAAGAAAAGGACAGTACATCGAGATGGTGAGATGTTAGAATGGTCAGTAAAAGCAGAATAGTGTCCATTCTGGTAGAATTGATTGGATGGTGCTTTACCATCATGTCAGCCGCAAGGGTCATATTCGTGGCAAATGAAAGGTTGGTACAAGAGGGCCAGTGTCTAGCTGGATAGTGTTAGTACTTAGGTCACACTTCCGGTAGTTGTGGCACCTGGATCATGGGACACGAGTGGCCTGTCCACAGTCGGTGGGTGTATTTTGAATTATCCATCATGGCCTGAAAGGTGGGCATTATTAAATAGTTTTGAATAGTAATCCTGTCAATGCCTGTATAATTAATTGAACGCTAGAATTAGTAAACACATTTGATAATTACTGTCCCCTATTTCTGTTATCTTCCTTATCATACTCTAATCTGCACTGTAGTGCCCTATTTTAAAGCTGCATAGTCTGATGCAATCATCAAACCTTCAACAACCAAAGAGCTCACCTAGATTTGATCCTACATAATCCAGCTTAGATACTGAAGGAGTAGTAACTGAAGTTAATGGGACCTATCACCGCTGAAACCTGACGTGTCTGGTATTGCGGTGCCCACACAATCAGTCATGGTCATGGTCATGTTTATTTCAATATGTTTAATTTGAAACACATGAACAACCCTACCAGAGAACGTGTATATAGAGAAGTCTAAGTCTTATCCCTGACCATATAACACTTGTGACTGTGACACACCAAGCGTCGGTTGTTGAACAAGGCACTTCACTCACTGGTGGCTATGCTGGAAAAACAATGGGTGATCCGCATCAGAAGATTACAGAACTAAAAGCTGATTGAGAAATATATTTGAAATTGACCAGCATATTTATTTTCCAAGCATTTTGCTTTTTCAATGTCATATCTAAACTGGAAATGGTGATGTGAATTACAAATAACAGATCTTTGACCAAAACCCAGGCCCAGTCTCATGTATGCTCCAAAAATATATAGAGACCAAATATGTTGAAGGAAAAAATAGGACCTAAGGCAGCCGCAAAAACATTTATGCATTCAGACTGCTATGTAGGATGTTGTTAATCAGTGCTTACTTTCATTTTTCGGGAGTACTTGGTCAGGATTATAAATTTGTGAGGCTGAGTCCAATGAAGGGTTCAATGCTCTGTTTTTGGGGTCTTTTTGTTCGAATTCTCAATGTTTTGAAGTAATGGACTGTCAGATTGAACATCTGGTCATATATCATATGACCAATGTTTTTTGTTGTTCAACACTGACCGTGAGATGTGCCACCAGATTTTAATTGGAGTTGACCATATATTCACATTCTCTGTCACTGTTGTCAATGACGCTATGCGCTGCCGCCCTCTATCCCTGCCCATTCTAACCACCCGCTACCTGCGCACCATCTGGTGTTTCCACCAAACCCACCATGTTGCTGCCTGCCCAGAGCCGCTCACTTCGTTCATAGCATCTGAGCAGTCACGTAGTATCTTCACCCAATCATCACCCATCTAACAGCAACACTGAGAAAGACTCAATACAGAACAACAGACGCATACACCATTCTTAATTAGTTATATTATTGTTAAATTAAACTCAAAGCTCCACATTATAGGTATTCTTTGCACGTTACTGAATTATCCATGTGTTCATTTCAATTATCAAAGAAAACAAAAAAAGCTAACTCTTTAAAATGAAAGTTATTTCAAAGAAAAGTAAAGTATACAATACTTATCTAAAAAATTAAGGAAAATCTAAAAATCACATGCAATTTTCCTGTATTCACGGAAATATATTTGCTGCATTTTTTCCCCAGAGACAAACCTACTATTCGTTAGAAGAACTCCAATATTGAAATATTCGAAAATGAGTATATTTTTAAAAGGTGTGTACAAACTATTTTATTTGAGGTATGAACAATGCATATCCTTCATTTGGGAAGATGTATGTTACCACCCAAAACCTTGTCTTTCACCTTTAACCCTGCTTGTGGCTGCAAGTTAATGGATTTTGATTGTTTGTATATTTCAAATATCACTACTCAGCAGGGCGCATACCATTAAGTTGTATCTGAACCATAATATGAAGAGTTCAGGCGCAAAACCATGTAAACGCCAATCCAACAATTTAATTAAAATAAAACATTTTTGCCTGAAAATAATTTGTTTCTCTCTTTAATTCCACTTTCCTGTGATCACATGATTATGAAGCAATGAACACAATTTAGGGATATAGAAAGGCCCAACTTTTGGATGGTATGACTCCAATGTTTAGGTCAATTTTTGGATTCACATTGACAGGGTTTTGCACCTGAACTCTTCATAATTATGCAGTTAGCATGGCAACATTGTACTCTTAACATATAAATAGGGGAATTAGTTTGGCAATATTGCTTCAGGGAACAAACGCCTGAAGAAAGATGGTGACTTTGAAAATTATGATCTTTAAGTGGAATATTCTGCTCTTGTATTTCTTCCGCCATAAATACAAATAACAAACAACACAAAGAAAAGGTCGTCAGGTCTACAGAATCAATATTCGAAGGTATTCCCGATTGCATAGGATTGTTCTCTTCAGCGGTATTAAAGCATAGTTGAAAGCACTTTTATGTAGTAATTTTGTATTTCAAAAGATGGTGTATCAAAAACCCAACACTCTCCAGGAACGACGGTACCTCTGCATCCAACCAAACAGAACCATAGCAGGCTATTAGTTCCAGAATTGCATGAATAAATACTTAGTAATGTCGTATTTATTGCTGATTAAATATGTTTTTCTTGGTTATTTAAAAGAGAAAGCTTCAAAATCTTATTATGGCATTAGTTCCCTTTTATTTCTCTCTCTCTATATATATATAATTATATATCTGTTCCTATCTGCATGTGACTCTGTTTATATCTGTTTCTCTGTCTCTCTGTTATTGTCTCTCTTCTGTCTCTCTGTTTGTCCCTGCCATTGTCTCTTATTTTCTCTGTTAATTTATCGCTGTCTTTCGGTTATCTATCTATGCCCTCTCTCTTGTCCCCTCTCTCTCTGCTCTCTCTCCCTCCTTCTTTCATTGCTCTCTTTTTCTCCCTCTCTCTCTGTTCTCTCTGTTCTCTCCCTCTCGCTGTTCTCCCATTCCCTCCCTCCATCCCTCTCCCAGCTCTCTTACTCTCTGATCTCTCCATCCACATCTCCCCTTCTCTCCCTCCCTCCCTTTGTCGATCGTTGCTCTTTCTCTCTGCTCTCCCCCCTCTCCCTCCCTCTCTCCCACTCCCCCTCTCGCAAGCTGCCCCATAGGTGGTAACTTGAGAACCCTTCCCGGTCCGCTCAGTACCATCAATACTGAGGGAACTGCTGGTAGTAGGATTTTACAGACGGAGGGGCGGGTACGACCCGAAAGTGGTTTTTCGTGGGACTGATGGGTACCAGAAGTTTGGTTGTTGAGCCATGCGCGGCTGTTGCATGCCGGGAAATTTCTGAGCGAGTGAGTGCGGCTGGAAGTTGGGGTATTGAGACCTAGGCATGTGCAGCTGGGACGTAGGGTAGTTCGAGTAGAGACCGCCATGCCGCGGCAGCTGCTGCTGCTTCAAGTCTGCAGCTCTGGCCCTGCAACAGGGAGACAGGGAGAAGGGTAAACAGCTATGGAAGGAGGAGACCCAACCAGCTCTATTACATGGCAATTGGGTCGACTTAACAACCCCTTCGTTGAGCATCCATTTTACAAAGTAATTTTCGCATTTGTGATACTACTGATACGGTATGATTTAAACATTCAAGAGGAAGCTATGTAAATTTATAAGGTCCTCCAGAAATTTTAATATGTGGTGTACATAAATAATATTTGTGATTATGTCTGAAAATGAATATGAAACTACTACTATAAACATCTGCTTCACACTGAGAAAGGCTCACTGAGTTGTTGGTGTTTCCCAAAGTTGCACTCACTGGGTAGACTTAACAAGCTCAGCGCACGCTGGTTGGGTTTTTCTTGTTGTTGCCCTTATTATACTTATGGGGAGGGGACACAACAGTTGGAAGAGCTGTGGTCTTGGAATTTTGTTTGGCAAATGAACCCGCATGATCTTAATAATGCACATCCTTAATAAGTGCATCAGTATCTAAGTTGGATATGTTGGACTGCATCTAGGTCAGTCTTTTTGGTTTTTGAAAAAATGAAACTTCCGGACTCTGCAGCTTTGACTCAAAGTTTGAGTGACCCTATCAAGTACATGATCAGAGTCTGGGTGATAGCGACACAGAGCTGAGAGTACAAGGATATGTACGTACCGCTTCTTGATGGAAATAATAGTGGCGATGCAAGAGGGTATGATGGCAAGACAGGCAACAGTAACCACAATAATTATCCAGGTCAATAATTTCAGACCCGCCGCATCTGCAAAATAGCAAGCAAACAAAAAGAAACTGATGAAAAACCAATAATTTGAGATTGTCCACTTTAAAGTTGGATAGCCCCATATTTTTGAGTTTCTACCACTTTTCTTTTTAGATAAGTATATTAGGTTGATCATGATAATCTACCCCATTTTAATTGGAAATAAATTTGATGTTAAGTAGCTATCTTGATAATTGAACCGGAAACATGCAACATTAATTTTGGTGTGCATATAAGAATTATGACACCAGAGGCTTCACCAGAAATAAGTTCTATTAAACGGACCCAGTATAGGCTGCCGAGACACGAACCGTACTCTGACAAATGCTCTCCAAGCATACCTTTGCAGGTTTTCAGTTTATGCAACTGTAGTATACTGGGGGGGGGGGGAGAGTGCTGAAATTGGTTGCTCCTGTTGTGTTGTCGTTAGTCCAGCAGCACTGACAAGGCTTTTAGACAATCATATAGCGAAAAATGTTAGAATTTGCAATCTAAAATGCTAAATATAAAGTTCAACTGTTTATTTTTCATGACCCGCTACTTTTTATCTGAATAATTGATTAAATCATGTAGATTAATATACTTTAAATGTTGAATTGAGAGCTTTCTGTGGCTGCCATATTGGCCGTTGCCATGGATTCCCCTGTCTGTGGGGAACCCCTCTAGGTCCTTTGATGAGGGAATCCCACCTATGATATCATTCATACATTACATACCTCAACTCTCTCCTCCCACATGTTCAGTCGCATGAATTGAAAGAACTAAGCAATGGTATGTTTGGAGAGCTTTTGATGCTGGATTCGTTTGTTTCTGGGTGAGGTATATCATGCGACTTTAAATTGATTTTAGTCACCCTTCTATGCAGCAACACATGCGTAATAAGTGCACAACTATTTAAGTTGCATTTGGAGGATCAAATCTAGGTAAGCAGGTAAGGGCTGTGGTTTTGAAAGTTTGATGCTTTCATCAAACTATTGTTTGCTTTTTTGTTCAAGTGTTTTTATTCCTCTGAATAACATGTTGCCAGTGCTGATGCACTGGTCTTCCAGCCTTAATAGCAATTGTAACTATATACTAAACAAGGTTACAACAATATAGATATACAATTACAAGACAATAATCAGATATTAATGATGGGTAAAGAAAGAGATAAGAGAACAAAAGTAGCACAGTGGGAAGTAGCTATCTAGAATGGGAGCACAACTGAATATCTGTCTACAGGTGATATATATATACTTACTGAAAGGGTTATGGTGGGATATAGAGTGGCCATTGTGGTTGAACTGATCTTTATGGCAATCTCGAATGAGGCATATTGAGTAAGTAGGTTAATATTGTTGAATTATTAACCTCAGTAGGCTCCAACTAGAAGCATTTCCATGCACACTCAATTAGTAGGTGGGGGTTTTGAACTAGTTGGCTGCTACTAGTTGAGTGTAGAGTGTATAGTTGGGGGAGAGAGGGGGGACAAGGTAAGGAATGGCAACACTGACCCCAGTGTGGCATTATTCTGCCTTGACCTAGGCTGGTTGATTCAAGTGTTCATGGAGGTTTACCCTTGAACGTTTTGTAACAATCACTGGTTCTGACAGATGCTGGTACTAGTAGCTTTAGCTAAGCTTTTGGAAAACAATTTACAATATTTAGTCAGGACACAGTGATGTGAATAAAGAGGACAGCAGCTTGTTAGACAGTGGCCAGAACAATGTAGGCTTCCAGGGGAGGAATCGGATGTTGAATTTGTTTCCAGCTTTGTCATACCTATAGTAGCTACATTGTAAATGAGAAAATAAAGCTGTCACTCATGCCTGCTTAGGGCATAGCCTCAATAAGCACAATGAATTAAATATAACGCAACGGTTTGAGTCGTGAGAGCCTCTTGACAAGGTCACGACGAATAGATTCAGCCACAACTGAGAGAGACTCTCATTTAACGAAATCATTGGATCACATTTGTGTCAATCAGACCAGCCAATATATCCATGTACCCTCAATTATTGATAGGCCTATGCGCACAGGCTTTCTCTTGTGACAGTCACCCATATGAACACCACTTGTGTGTGTCACACCCGCAACACCAATTCCATAATATTATTGGGGAGGCCTATTGTTCTTTGTTGGCCAATACACAACTGTCATGGCCAGAAAGATATAGAATGACACAATTACCATCAGTGGTGACATCTATGTTGGGGTTCGCGTCCTGTCTAGTTGAACTTCCAGTAGCTATATTTGGGAATTTGCAAATACAAAAATGAAATCAATTACCTTTATAAGTTCAGGGAATCGCAATAAGCATCATTCTGTGGCATCGGATCCAAAGATAACTATTTATTGTAACCGAGAACAGAGAAAGCAAAATGATGATGATAATTTCAGATCCCCCTCAAACTTCATAGTAGTATAGAGAGGAGTTATATGGGTCCATATTACGTAATCGTCCCATGTCAGAGGACGGGCGCGGGACAATGGCCTTAAATGACCACACTGTTGAGGGATAGTAGTAGTATCAGTGACCTTAAATGACCCATTGCATGTTTGCAGGATTTTAGGTTGAACTCATTTGACCTTTTTGACTGGAATGATGACGTCACTGTTCTACCTTGCAGGATGGACATCTGTTTCTGGTTGAACTCATTTGACCTTCGCTTGCAGGATGGACATCTGATTTTGGTTGAACTCATTTAACCTTTTCCCCCTCACTTTAAAGACTAGCACATCTTCCTAATCACTCAGTCAGTCAAGAATTCAACCATCACTTCAAGCAAGTATTCAATATGAATGAATAATAATATATGAAAGAATACAATGGAGAAGCAACAGGTATGTGTACTCAGTTTTATTTATATAAAATATACATATATTTTCACAATTTTGACTTTCAATAGAAATAATAATAATAACAAATGAATGATCGAATGAAATACTATCCTATATTTTCATAATTTTGATATGACATTCAATAGAAATAATAAAAATGAATGATCGAATGAAATATATATATATTTTCACAATTTTGAATTTCAATAGAAATAATAATAATAATAATAAAAATGAATGATCGAATGAAAGAATATCCTATATTTTCGCAATTTTGATATGACATTCAATAGAAATAATAATACAAACATGAATGATCGAATGAATGATTTTCCTTTTCTCTCTCTCCCTCTCTCTTTTTCTTTTTTTCTCCCCTCATTTAGATTCCTTCCATTCAAGCTGAAAATAGAAGAAGAACATCAATTACTATTTACTATGAAATTGTTATTTATTTATTTTCAGAGACATTCATGCGACACATGCTCAAAGATTTTTACTCCCGATTCTGGTTTGTGGAAGGGTCACTCCAGAGTCTACGCATGACGTGCATCACGACAACCGCTCACTTACAATCGATGTTGGAAAGTATTCCGTTCCTTGCTAGGACGAAGAAGACATGAGAATAGATGCACTTCCAGAATCGAATCACGATCATGATCACGTTCATGATCACGTTTCCGATCACGTTCACGTTAGAAACCGCAATCAGTTGCTGTTGGTGATACTACTACTACTTCTAATACTACTACTTCTACTACTGCTACCACTTCTATTCCTGCTGCTACTTCTACTATTACTAGTTTCAACACTTTCAAGTGTGGAGAATGTGAAATCAGTTTTTCTCACATGAGAGATTTATTGAGACATATGAAGATCCATAGAATTCAATGTTCTCTATGTTCAGAAATTTTGGAGAATAGTAGAATTCTTAATAGACATATGCGAGTCCAACATGGGAATTATATTTCTACTCCCGTTGCATCAACATCATCATCTTCTTCTACTGCTTTTTTCTCTCCACAATTCAGGAAAAATGAAAATGTTGAATATATTAATGATGGTGCTACTAGTAAAAGAGAGATCATTTCAAAGGATAACAATATTACTTGTATAGATTGTGGTAAATGCTTTCCATCATGGAGACATTTGATCTCCCATAGATGGATTCATGTTTCAGGAGAAACGTCTCCACATCAAGAACCATGGGTTACAGATTCTCTAATATACTCCCACCTTGGGGTGAGGGAGAGGACGTTGACATTCCATTGCATCTGCTTTATATGGAAAATCGTAATAATATTTTAGCTCCTCACATCTATAACTTCCCTATTCTTGATTTCACCTGGGATACCTCATTGATAGAAGAACATGTTTGTTCTATTTATGAGATAGAACATTCTTCATTTAAGATTAACTTTGCTTTTGGAATAGTTTTGAAATCGATTGAAACCTCTGAATATTGTTATTTCACGGCTTATTTTAATTCAACTAGTTTTGATTTTCCCTACTCTGTTAATAATCATGCTAATCTATTAGCATTATGTGATTACATTAGAAAGATAGATGTAGAGCGAATTATTCAGTCGGTGGGTGAGAATTCCAAATGGTGTAAAGTTTACATTACCAATGTTAATTATTATGTTTTCAGAAAATCCTTTGTTATTGGGAGAGCAAATGATGTTCCGGATTACATTCATGCAAAGAGATCCATCAGATCCTTTTAGAAAATTAGTAACAATAATAATTTATGTTTTTTTCACTGTTTAGCTCATCATACAGAGAAGAACTTTCAAAAGATGCGGAAACTTTCTCAGAAATTATTTGATGAATGGATTTTCTTCTGTAATTCACAATCAATTGCTTTTCATAAGACTAAGAAAAGAAAGTTTGAAGGTGTGAGATTAGAAGATATACCAAAATTGGAGTGTTGTTTTAATATTTGTATAAATGTTTCCTCATTGCAAGAAGATGATAATGTATATCTCTTTATTCCTCTCAATTCTCTACTGCTTCTAAAAACCTCAATCTAAATCTTTCCAATTCTCATTTTGGATATATCTCTAGTATGGAGTCAAATGCTAGTAAATATGCTTGTAGGAATTGTGATAAACTTATTTGTTTTAAGACAGGAGTTGTAAAGCATGAGAAAGTATGCACAAACAAGGTTAGATTTATATATCCGGGAGGGATGTATTCTCCTTCAAAAACTATCTTTGATGACTTGCGTGATAGTTTAAATATAGTTTGTGAACAACATTTACAAAACTTTCCTTGGTTTGCGGTATATGATTTTGAATGTTTACTTCCTGAAAAACTTTTTCACGAGGAAAGAGAAGTGAATGAAAGTGATGATGATGATGAGGATGATGATAATGCTGAGATTGATGAAGCTAATGCAAATGAGCAAAGAAATTTAAGGTGGTGTACAGACCATAAACCCATTTGTGTCAGCATATCTTCAGACATTCCCGGTTATCTAGAACCCAAATGCATCATTGAAGAAGATTTAAATACATTACTTTCTAAGATGGAGATTTATTTGAGTGAGATACAGGATGCATTGAAAATATTATCAAAATCACGATGGAAGGCAATTCATAAGAGGTTAAATGAGTTATTTATTTCCTGCAACACACCTTCAAGTGATTACATCCCTATTGTGAGAGCTAGAGAGACTGAAGGAGATGTTATCAATGACGTTGATATCAATGATGATGTTGATATCAATGATGAAGATGATGATTTTGCTGCTGCTGCTGATGATGATGATGATGATGGAGATGATGATGATTTTGATGATGATGATGATGATGATGCAAAAGGAGAAGGAGAAAATCTGTTTGACTCACCCATACAGCTGCATAGCAAAGAGCTTTATCGATTCTGATTACTCTGACGATTCAAAGCGCGCTGAAAAGATAAGATTGCGAATATTGAAATCTATAGAAAAGTTAAGGGAGCGGTTTGAGACATATTGCTACTGTCTTCCTTGTTTAGGTTTCAACTCTAGTAGGTATGATCTTCCAGCTGTGAGGGCTTCATTTGCAAAACACTTCAATCTTGAAAATGATTTGAACTATATTGTTAAAAAAGCGAATCAATACAGCGCTATTGTAACAAAGAAGTTAGCCTTTTTAGATATCAGTCTTTTCCTTGCAAGAGGAAGTAGCTATTCCAAGTTTCTTATAGGTTATTCAGCTCCAGATTTTAAAAGCTATTTACCTTATGAATGGTTAACATCTTTTTCAAAACTTTCTCACCCTACACTTCCTGAATATGAGACTTTTTATTCTAACCTCAAAAATGTTAATGTGTTAGAGGAGGAATATATTGAGTGGGAAAAGAAGGGGGATTTTGATTCCAACCCGCCGAAGACTGGATGCATGAAGTATAATGATTTACAAATGATCTGGATGGAGAAGGGTATGTTAACTTTTCGCGATTTCCTAATTTACTATGCAAATCTAGATACAAAACCATGTGTCACAGCAGTAGAAAACATGCTGGCTTTCTATACTTCTTTACATATCGATCCTCTAAAAACATCTATCTCGGCACCGGGTATAGCTCGCAGATTATTATTCCAATCAGCTAAGGAAAACGACTGCTTCTTTTCAAGTTTTTGTGAATGTGATGCTGATCTCTATACCAAAATCAAAACTTGCGCCTTTGGGGGACCAAGTATAATTTTTAAAAGATACGCTAAGGTGGGAGAGACTTTCCTACGCAATAACCCCGAGAAACACTGTCGATCTATTCAGGGATATGATTCTAATGAAATGTATTTATATTGCCTCTCTCAAAAACTCCCAATTCTTTTCCCATTTAGACAAAAGTTGGAGAATAACTTTAAACCTCAATGCAGCTGGAAGCATCTTGATATGTATAAATGGATGAATTGGAAATCACGAAAAAACAATATTAGGATTGAACATAAGCTTAACATTGGAAAAGAGGTGCAGATCGGTCCTTATTTTGCTGAGGGATACTGTTGAGAAAACAATACTATCTATGAATATAACGGATGTTGGTTCCATGGACATTCTGCCAGTGAGTGCACATTTTCTCCTTCCACTACAACCTCAAATATCAAATCACAGAAAGAGAAACATCTTTCCACTTTAGCCAGAGAATACTATATTCAACAATGCGGTTTTAATTTGATTACAATATACAAATGTGCATTTAAAAAACATTTGCTAGGGAATTCGAGTATATTGCAAGCTGCAAATAAATGTCTTCCTCCATTTTATGTCAAACATCCTCACAGCATTTCTGTGGAAACTATTTTGACCGCTGTTGAAAGCGGAGAGCTGACAGGAATGGTGGAAGTAGATATTCACATTCCCGACATGGCCGAAAGGGAAGGAGCAAAAGCTTTCTCCTAAGGAATTCTTCTCAGAAATGGCTCCTATATTTTGTAATGCAGATATTCCATTTGATGAGTGGAGTCCCCTGATGTGGCAATTTGCATTTAAGAAAAGCTAGAAAGATCCTGTTAACACACAAAGGATTCTGGTTGGTGATCTACGAGGAGAGCGTATTTTGCTGGCTTCTAATCTATTGCAATTTTATCTTAAGATGGGTCGTGTGGTCACAAAATTTGAGAAGTGATCGAGTGGAGATTAGAATATTGCTTTAGAGGTTTCTGCGAGTTCATTACAAATGCTCATAGGGAGGTGGATTCAAACCCCGATTTTCAAATTAAGAGGGAGACTGCTAAGGTTATGGGGAATACGAGTTATGGAAGTCTCCTAATGGATAAGACAAAACATGTCAATGTATCTTATGTGGGGAGTGTTCAGAAGGCGAAGCTAGCTGTTAATTCAAAATTATTCAAAAATATGACTGAACTACATGATGAAACTTTTGAGATTGAACAGTGCAAACGTACATTCGTTTAGATATTTCTGTTCAATTATGATTTAAAAAAAAAAAACTGCTAAGTTAGTGCTTCTTCAGTGGTATTATTGCTTTCTAATTAAATTCATTGATAGAAGTGATTTTGAATTAACGCATTGTGATACAGATAGTTTGTATATGACTTTTTCTGGTAAAGAGATGATAAATGTGGTAAAACCTGAGAGAAAAAAAGAATTTTTGAGTATGCTTTATGATCATTGTAATGATTAGAATTATGTTAAATGGGGGAATGGATTCTATTTACCTAGAGATTGTTGTCAAATTCATCGCAAACATGATAAACAGGAAATTGGAATTTTCAAAAAAGCGTATACTGCATCCACATCTTATTGTTTGAATTCCAAAACCTATCTATTGATAAATGAGTGTGAGGGTTCGAAATCACAGGAAAAGGTTTCCTGTAAATCCATTAACAAAAGATGTTTAATGAAGAATCGCACTTCTGCTGAAGAATTTTATGCAAATGTTTTATTTTGAAATGAAAGTGGATCAGTTATAAATACAGGTTTTAGAGCTCGGCATAATGGAGTTTGGACTTATAAGGAGCGACGGACAGGATTCACTTTTTTTTACATTAAGAGACATGTAATGCAAAATGGGATCGACACCACACCATTGGAAATGATTCTCACACCATGGAAAAATTATAACTCTTTCACCATTCCTCCAACTAGTTGTTTATCTAATGAATTTCCACTAAATCTTGAAAAGTATGGACTTTCCCTTGGTTGTTGCTGGCAGTTATTCTATTTTGAGATGACCATGTTTCATGGAGATGTTTCTATTGCAATTCGCATTAGCTCATCACTTTTCAACACAGCAAAGTTTTTATCTAGAGGGATTCTCCAAAGCAAAAGAAAAAACCAATGGAGAGGAAGTGTGTAACAAAAAGATGATTGCTATACTTAACATGAAAATAATGAAAATCAGAAGTAGAGTGATTGTGGAGTTGCGATCACACCCTTCAGGTTGTACTATTATTATTCATCCTGTTGATCGATATGATAAAAACTGGACTGCAGGAATTAATATGGGGATGTGTGAACTTTCTAATCCAACAGACATGCTTGGATCTAATTTTATTGCTTGTTTCTGGAGAAAGTTTAAACTCTCTCCCCTCTCATGTGAATAACATCTCAAAAGTGTCATCTCCATCATCATCATCATCATCATCATTCTCATCAGCATGTTGATTGTTACATTTGAAGATGATGAACAAGCTTTTCAGGGTATGAAATCTCCAGCTACTATTAGTGTGAGTGGAATCACAGGTAGTGGAAAAACATCATCGATTCATAGGATATTATCCGAACGTCGAACACTATTTGAGATTCCTGTTCTTGAATTCTCTATTGTCATGGAGTTGAGCAACCATTGTTTGATAACATGGATGCAGAGATTACAGATATTGAATTTATGGAGGGTATCCCATCCAAAGAGAAGATTTTTGCTTTTTCTGATCTTCCTCAACACAATTTGATTATACTAGATGACTTAAATGAAGAAGTGGTGAATAACCTAGGTGCTCAGCATCTAGTTACTAAGTTTAGTCACCATCGAGGATGTTCAGTGATTATGGTCAGTCATAATGTTTATGAACAGGGGAAGTGTTCACAAACCATTTCTCTGAATGTTCAATATATGATTATAATGAATAATTCAAGACATATGAGACAAATTCAGCGAGTAGCAAGCGCCTCAGACAAATTTACTAATATATTTTTGGGAGAGGATTTAATTTCCTATTTACCTTAGTGAATAAAATAAAATAAAATATGGAAGATTATATGTATGGATGTATGAGTCTGTATGCAATTAAATGCGAGTGTATGTGGGGATTCATACACAATCTTTCGTTCATTCATTCATTCATTCATTCATTCATTCATTCATTCATTCATTCAAGAAGCATGCACACACACACACACATTTTAGTTACTGATACCTCAAATTCTGATGTTGTTCATTCATTGGGAAGAAAATCTGTTTGTACATACATCATGTCAACACAACATATTCATCATTGCAAGGAGTTTATTTTGTTGTTGTTGAAGTCGAGACCTGAGCAGGCTAAAGCTTTATTGGTGACGGCGAGTCGAAAACAAATTGAATGCATTGCTGAGATTTTAGTTGCATTGCTGAACCGAAATGGCAGAGTCAACATGCCAAAATGTACTAGCAAATGCACAAGGCAGAAGGAACCGAGTGACCACGTCCAACAGCCACCTGCGAAAACACGAGGAAGTCCGAGGTCAGTTATTGCCAAAACTATCATCACCCGACGGGCGACACACACACCTCCCTTGGTATATGATCACCGACACCGATAGTGACACAACAGTAATCGACAAGACAACAAATAAGGATGACAACACAAATGGAGGAATCGGCAGAATGGAGAAAAATATTACCGAAAGGCTGGATGAGGTGACCAAAGGGCTATTTGCCAGGCTTGATGCCCTGGCTGCTAGGCCCGGGGCATCCAACATGGCCGCCGAGGAACCGTTGGAAAGCCCGCCAAACACCACGTGGGATGGCCGCCATGACCCCCGGTCATCGGCTGCAACAGCCCACCCAGACCGGCACAGGAGCAGAACCCGATCTCCCAAATGACAACCATCATCAGACCGCCACAGATACCGAGACCCCTATGCACACCGCGCACGGAAACGCCGAGCGCACATACACTCCTCATCAAGCTCCGACTCCGAGCCTGACAGAAGACGAGAGATTGATGACTTATTCACTGGATTAGGATCCAAGAGATCGACAAGACGAGGTAGGAAATCATTAATGCCAAACACCTTTGTCATACGTGGTGATAGGAAGGGTAAAGTTGGACTTGGGGAAAGTATGTGGCATGAATATTTCTCAGCTATGTTTTGCATGTGCAAAGACCCGACAGTGCCGAGGGATTGGGTCGAGCCAATCCGTGAGCATCAGGAATAGTTAGCCACTATGGCGGCCGACTGGGAGTGGGAGACCTGTATTGTTTGGTCCGAGAGAGTTTTCACAATGGTGGCGGACCACAGGCTGCCACATGGCTGCGATGATAAGGACGTGCAGCGCGATGCCCAAGCAGTGGGGATAAGGCTGGGGAGCAAGAAGAAGAAAAACATGGAGTACAGGCGTAATGATGAACATAGCAAGGGTAACTAGGACTACCCAAGGAGAGTCAAATTCTCCTCGGAGACTGATGGCCGCCCCTGTCATCAGTGGAATTGGGGGAACGACTGCAGGATTACCGCTTCCCACGACTCTCTCCCCAACAGATACTGCCATGTATGCGAATGGTGCGCAAATAAATATAGAAAAGCCAACATCCATCGCGAAAACGAATGCAACAATAAAAAACGTGCTATGGACAAAAACCAGGCGGCCGGATCGCCACAGAACAGTAACGACAATAATCGGCAGGGTTTTTGAGCAATCGGCCGGTGGCTCAGTCAGCAACACATCATGGAGGAAGAAGTGTCGAGCTGCCGTCCGAACCCCCTACCACAACCAACCCACTCAGTAAGCCTGCGGTCACTACATTTGAAGCTGTCATTGATGCTAATGTTACTGCTGTTAGTCTTAACCCCCCTACCGCCACCCCCCCACCCCATATCCTGAATTTAAATTACTACTACTGCTTTGCGTTTGGTCATTGGCCTATACAATGTACTGGGGTGAAGCGTACTCTCGAGGAGGCTGTGATAGCTGGTGATCGCGAGGGTAGGGACAACTCAGGTGTTGATCGGGTTAGGTTGGCGCGTCTCCGTAAAGAGAGAGATGCAAAGGCTAAGCCTAATCTAAATGCCTCGGACTGTTCTATCGTTCGCAGATAACCCAGATTGACCAAAACGGATGCGGTGTTAACTAATGAGGAAGCCGGTGTGCAGTACGACGCTAGCGCGGGACCGCCGGTGATCGTCCCTGGTGATTCGATCCCAGTGGAGTCGGTATTGTGGTATGGCATGGAGCAGATAGCGTGCTGCGGTTCTGCTTTGGCTCCCGCGCCTTTAGACGACTGTATGCAATTTATAGTTCAGCATCAGGGGTGCAACCTATCTCACCCTTGTGGTAAGCGCCTGTTCGTGGATTCCACTTTCTGGACTTTGGACGGAAAACGGTGGTATCTGAGAGTGTGCGTTAGATGGACTATAGGGTATTTTTTAATAGACAGTGGGGCTGCGGTCACATGTGTTGGACGGAAATTCTTCGATAAGTTAGATGGTGATAAGGTGTTTTTCGATAATAGCGTGAAGCCTGTCACTGTCACCGGTGCGCCACTCAAGCAGTACGGTCAAGCCATACTATCTCTGGAGATCGGGGGGAAAATATTTCATTATGCCCCTACTGTTTCCGATATTTCAGAAGATGGTATTTTGGGTGTTGAATTTTTGGAGTATTATGGTTGTGAGCTGCGACAGGCTGGCAGCCTATATCTTCAATATCCGTACCGTCTCACGGTGCAGTGTGAATCGCATCGCGATAGCCAGTTCAAGGTGGGAGATCGGATAGTGCGGCATCATGCGCCGCTAGCTCGGGTCGAGCTCGCGAAGAACTGGGATGGTCCCTTTACTATAACAGAAGTTATCTCTGACACCACACTTATTATAAAGGGCAAGGATGGAAAATACCGTAAATCTAACGTTAGACGTCTTAAGCTTTACACCGAGCAGATGTCTAGAAACGCTGGACCATCCTCCTGGTTGGATGCGCATGTAGGGGATGGGCCTGCACCTGCAAGGCTGGAGGCTGGCACTATAGATGCGGTCAATCGGAAGAGAGCGCCTGGGCTTCCAGTTACTGCGGGAGAGGCTATGCGCCCTAAGCCAGTTAGACAGGGGTCTGATGTAAGCTCGGATGCACCGCCTGTGCGGCGATTTGAGCGATTAGCATTACGACACAGATAACTGGTCTGGGTGGAGTAGCAGGTATTGGGCTACTCCACCCTGGTGTTGTCGGGTCTCCAGGGGTTGGGCATACATAAGATACTCCAATCCCTGTCACACAATGAGTAACGCAGTACATATGTTCAGTTAACTTTGCTACGCGGTTATTTGAGAGTAGTGGGGAAAGACCGGGGGCCCCGGGGGTGCCAATGAATGGGCACACTTACTACTGTTCTTCGTAATGCCTCTGCCTAAGCCGTGTGTTTATTATCTGCTATTTCTTGTCTAACGCGTTCGTTATTGTTGACGGGGCATACTGCGTGACAGCTGCTATCACCGGGGGAGTGTTTATGTTTACTGCGGGCATTGGTGTGTAACAGGGTAGACTGTTCAGTTGGGCGTAACTGGGTCACTTATAGCATGTGCATATAACGGGGCGACTGGGTTGCTGTCACTACGTAGTACGTGTTGTTGTTGGTGGGTATTGTTTAAGGGCCGGTGATCTGTCGCCGGGGGTGGCCTGGTATTGTGCACCAGCTGCAGGGTGTGACGTGTGGTAGAGCTAACTAGGTCACCCTTATATTATGCGGTTGGGGATTCTCCGTGACCACATACTGCGGTGACATCAGCGGTACTGCGTGGGGCAGGGAATGCCACCGTCGGGTGGTTTGGCTGGGTTCCTAATTAGGTCACGCTAGTTGTACCGGTGGCGCGCCTGGTGTTTCGCAAGTGAAGTAAGCGCTCTCTGGTTAGTACGCCGACTGGACTATGTGGTTCTGCGAGAGAGGACGTGTGGAGCCAGTCACTCTACCGGCTGCCGGCAGACGAGGTGGGTGTTTTTGTTCTTGGGCAATTATCCCATCTCGGCATACTTCTTGTTATTGAACATTGTTATTAGATATCAGAGTATCGCAAGGCCGGCTGCGTCTGTGTTGGTCTGTGCATTTAGATGCACAGACTGTACACAGCGTGTACGGCGATCGTCTGTCGTGGGGGAGGTACGACTGAGCTGCCTTGGCAGTTCGTCGTATTTTCAACATGGCTGACGATATCATAGATTCGCCCAGCACTCCAGTAGGGGGAGCTGAGGCTTCTCAGACTCTCGATCTTCTCTTCGCAGATGTCAAGGGCAACAACAGTGCAGGCCTACCCTGCATTGGCTCGATTAGACCGTTAGGCGGTGGGGAGACTGTTTTTACAGCCTCTCCACAGCTGTCTAGTCCGCTACTGTACCAGTGTTGGCTGTTGCCAGAGGCCCTCAGCGAGTGATGGCGGCTGGGCTAGTATCTCCTCTGGGAGTATCTGGCCTGTCATTACATTCTCCTGTTGCGCTGGATGGCCGTCAGCGCGCTTCCTCCATTGTCAGTAGTGCTCAGACGGTGATTAGTTCTGACGAGTTGTCAAGCTTTCGGGAGTGGCAGCTTCGTGAGAAGGCTGTGAGGGAGTCAGGGTGTTCCTCTCGGACGGATCCGTTCTCGCTGAGCCCAGCCAAGGTGAGGATGGCGCAGCCTCTCAGCGGTGGCTCATCGGGTTCTTGCCAGGTGGTGCCGCCGACTGCAGTTGCTGCCCGACCCCCTATGAAGACGTACGCAAGCTCTGAGGATGTAGGTGCTAGAACCCTCGGGAGTCTGGCGCCGGCACCTCATGACAACGGACGCGGGTAGGGGGCGGTTCTGGGGATGGGATGGACGTGGACTCTGTCGTGTCTACAACGGTTGTGGGCGGTGAGCTGCATTTGCCTCCTGCCCCTTCTCGAGCGTCTGGTGCCTTGACAGAGGCACAGGTGAGGATTGCTGTGGAGAAGGCAAAAGCCTCTGTACAGCATGACACTGGTCCTCGCTCTGAGTTTGCATCATTGCCTCCAAAGTCGTCGCTTCCTCCAAAAGTGTTGTACGGGTCGTTCGACTATCGCTATCATAATAGCGATGGTTCGAAACGAGCTGTACCTGTGGACGTTGATGATGCCCCACTGACAGCAGTTCTCATGCTGCGTGCCCGTCGACAGCGTTCGCTTCTTGTTCAGGTGTTGTTCCCTGGAGACAGCCAGTGGGACAAGGAGGGCAGACTGATCGGTCGGCGGGGCAGATTACCTACATGCTTGCGTGTTGGCAGGTCAGTGGAGTGTATGGTGTTGAGCTGGGTTTTCAGATAGCTGAGGACTTGACGGCTTCATCAGAGTGGATCGTCCGATTGCATAAGGGTGGCCCAGTCAAGCTAGCGCGGTTCATTTCGGGGAACGTGGCAGGCTATTAGAGACTATGTGGTATGGCAAAAAGGCTATCGTCAGATCATGCAGCCCTATGATGTTGACGGAGAGTAAGAGGTCTCCGACGACGAGGGCTGGGCCGAGCCAGAGGGCCATCCGCAGACTCTGCTGGAGTGGTACAATGCGCACTTGCTGATGCTTTTTGGTGCATTGAAGAATCCAGCGAAGCGCGAGGGCTATACGAAACAAGAACTGGTGTGTCTCGGATATGTCCGGAGTGTGTTTCGACTGGGACAGGCTTGCCTGTTCTGTGAGTTGAACCGTGTTGATAATCCATGGATTACTAAGTTGTTTCTGCGCTGGGCACAGTTGGCTCGTCACATTTGTGAGTGCCACCTGCACACCGCTCCTCTATGAAGGTGCACCTGACCGTTCAACGTGGTGAGTGGTTGTGAGGGCTGTCCGACGCCTAAAGCGACGGGGCAGTACTTCGCGACCGCGCGTCGCGGTGCAATGATCAAGCATGTTATGGAGGGCCACGGACGCATGATCGATGATATAGTGGCGGGACTGAGTGAGATTCAGTGGAATCCTCAGTCTGTGTCAAAGCGGGCGGTCTCCTTCACAGTGAAGCAGCACACTGACTACCACTTCAGCAGGGAAACCCTTGTGCTGCCTAAACAGCACAGCTTGATTGCCCTGTTTTTGTATGACCTGGGGTCGGCAGAATTGCATCGTGAGCAGTTTTATACCGGCCACGGTGCATCGTCGGCGAGAGGGGGTCGAGGTCGGGGTGCAGTAGCCGTGAGGAGGGAGACACTGCGGCAGAGGGCGCGTGACGTCTCTGCGAGCTACGGGCATGGTGGTAGAACCGTCTGTGGTAAGGGAGTAGGCAAGAGGACCTCGTCCCTGGTGGCACTGCCTGATGGCGCGGCCATTGAGCTGCAGCGCAATCAGGGGTCGGACAGGTCAGCTTCACCTCCCCCACCGCCACCTCCAGCTCCTCCTTCTGCTGCACAGCAGGGCCTGAAGGACTGGCCAGAGTTGCCAGTTGTGACGACGGCTCAGGAGGAGGGTGCTGCGAAAGGTGGGCGGCACCGTAAACGCAGGAAGCTGGTGGCTGCGCTGACACCCGACACTCTGAGTGCGGTGGTAGCGCGTGCTCCGGCGCCCATGGCGACGGTGCAGATGGCAGCGGTTTCTCAGCCGGTGTCGTTGGGTCAGGTTCCGCCGCGACGTATGGCGGCGGCTGCGGGATCTGCCGCACAGTTGGTGGTGACGGCGTCTACAAGCCCGGTTGTAAGACCTGTGGAAACTGCGTCTGGTGTCGTTCCTTCTGCGGGGGTGGTGACTGTGTGACCGGTGGTGGCTGCGGCCCCGCTGGCCGATCACGGCATCATGCTTGCGTTGGAGGGCATCACAAAGCGTCTCTGGATCACAGTCGGTCGGCAGCCTGGTCCAAGCCTTCATTGAGGGCTTTGACGCGGTCGTGGTCCAGACTCAGGATTTTCTGGAATGCCAGGCTGAGGGTCGGCGCGGTGCTGACTTTGACTGCGTTGTAGAGGACAAAAAGATTGTCGAGTGTAAGTTGGAGGCATCGCGAGAGCAGAGGGCGCGGCAGGCGGTGGTCATCAATGACATTGACATGACTTTTCATGCCTCCTTTCGCCGTGACTTCCGAAGCTGGGATGGATCATTAAGATCCTTAGATCTATCCGGCTTCAGCGTTGAGGACAGGTTACACGGGCTGCCAGCTAGCTTGGTGTCTTATTCTGCTGCGGCATATCGGGCACTGCTGGAATGTGCGGCTAGTGCGCCTACTGACACGGACGGGGATGTTCAGATGACAGGTGGTGGGAAGGTGGATGACTACTAACTGTTAAACGCAGTTAGCCGTTGTTCTCTCCTGCCCGAAGGATTTTGGACGTCTCGTAAAAAATTCAGATGACAAGTGGCGGGATGTGGAACGATGAGTAACTGTTGGTATAGTTATGGGCCTGTCACACTACGACGCTTCTCCCGGCGACCCGTCAGCGTTGAAAATAAAATCTTGCGCGTCGAGAAACGTCAAACTTTTCGGCGGTTTGGGGGAAAAGATCGGCGTCAGCGCGGCGCGGCATGTGCGCGCGGCCAACGTGTGTCGACGCGCTGGGGAACAAAAAAAAAGGTTGGCGCGACGTGCTCATATTACCTTAGATGTTGGTAGGACGTAAACCAAGAAAGCAACGATTTGGCGCAACGTGTGCAGACGACCCGCCCGCGCGCGCGCCGTCTGCCTAGCGTTCCCATAACGTTATTCCGGCGCGTCCAACGCAGCGCGACGCGCGCCTAACGTCCTCCTAGCGTTCTTACCCATTTACTCCCGCGCGTTGCAGGTCGCTGGAAGTTTTTGACATGTTCATGGGGCTGTCACACTACGACGCTTCTCACCGGCGACCCGTCGACGTGTTGCATTTTTGGGGAAACGTCGGCACGCGTCGGCACGCGTTAGCGGCGCATTAGTGGCGCGTCGGTACACGTCGGTACACTCGTTTTGACGTTGACGGTCGGCGGACAACGTCGGCGCGCGTTATTGGTTAGTGTTTTCAACATGTCAGAAAAACCCAACGACCGGCAGCGCGCGCAAATATATGGGTAAGAACGTTAGGCGCGCGTCGCGCTGCGTTGGACGCGCCGGAATAACGTTATGGGAACGCTAGGAAGACGGCGCGCGCGTGGGAGGGTCGTTGCTCACACGTTGCGGCAAACTGGGCCGTTTTTGTTTTACGCCCTAGCAACATTTAAGGTTAAATGAAGACGTCGCGCCAAACTTCTTTTTTTTTTCCCCAGCGCGTCGACACACGTTGGCCGCGCGCGCATAACGCGCCGCGCTGACGCCGATCTTTTCCCCCAAACCGCCGAAAAGTTTGACGTTTCTCCACGCGCAAGATTTTATTTTCCACGCTGACGGGTCGCCGGGAGAAACGTCGTAGTGTGACAGCCCCATTAAAACGCTCAGCGACCAATAATGCGCGCCGACGTTGTCCGCCGACCATCGACGTCAAGGAAAGTGTACCGACGTGTACCGACGCGCACATAACGCGCCCCCAGCGCGTCTCGATATTTCACCAAATATCGCCCCAAAACACCACACGTTGACGGGTCGCCGGCGAGAAGCGTCGTAGTGTGACAGCCCCATTAGGCATTGCTCTCTCCTGCCCGAGGGATTCTGGATCATACGTAGACAATCAGATGACAGGTGGCAGTTAGTTAGCGATGGTCGACTGCTCACGCAGGTGATTGGCGCTAGCTCTGTCCGAGGGATTCTGGGGTCATGTCGGGGTAATTGCAAGTCCAGCACCCCTGTGGCAGTTATAAAAAAAAATTGTTTATATAAATAAAAAAATATAATACTTTTTTTTTTTCACAGTTCATCTCCCTTAAGGAGGTGGATACCACCTTGTATATATATATATATTTAATAATAATATAATATTGTATATACCTTTTGTTTAGTGCTATGGCGCTATTTTTACATTGATAACCACAATGTAGTTAGCATTGCGTGCTGCCTAATTCTAATATTATATTTTCCTTGCAGTGCGATTGTTGATATTATATGTTGTGGTGAAGGGCTCAGTTTTCTCCCAATTGGAGGATCTAGCTTCTTGTGTTCTGCCTATTTTTCTGCAGTAAGGATCGGAATAATTATTTTTTATATACATATATATTAATTATTTTCTTGATATTCCTCAACTTTCACCCCCTTTTGACTTCCTTTTTCCACACTATTAGAAAACAGTCTCTCAACATTTATATAGTGGATCAAGGTTGTCGATGGTGTGGGAGTTGGAGGGTTGGCACTGTTCAATTTCAAACTCTCTATTTCCCTATGCAGTGCCTCCCTGGCTCTTTATTTTAAACTGCACTCTTTCCATTTTAAATTACTATCTATAGTAAGTGCTTCTGGCAGAACATGATAGACAGCGTGTGCATTGGCTCCTGTTACGACAGGGGAGGATGCATATGGATGTAATTTACTTTGTAGGAGGTTGGGTTCTCGCTGGCGCCCAGTGCTTCTTATGAAATGTATTACATGCCTAATGTTGTATCTGCGGAGACTTTCTCTATTGGTATAAGTAACACCGCCCTTCTACTTTCATGCACTCTACACCGGAGCGGGTCGCCGAGTGTGCTGGGTCCTGGGTGTGTCTGTGTGACGTGTCCGCGGTGTAATACCATCTGTGATCTACTGGCCAGGCGACGCGGGCACAAGAAGGATGGGCAGAGGAAGCTCCAAGAGGAGCCGCTCCGCGCAGGAGGAGGAGCGCCCCTCTAACGGTTCTCCTGAGATGGGGGGCGGTGGAGGGCAGACTGAGCAGCTCTTTGCTTCCTCTTGTCGAGGGGGTTCGACCTGGGGGGTATGAACAATTCTCTCCCAGCAAAAACATTCTATACACCAACTACATAGAGGCTGGGAGAGGTCGTTTTTGTGCGACTCATTTAAAGCTCTTTCTTCACCTAAATTAATGACATGTTTGCCTTGCAGCTAACTAGTTACATATTGCTATTCGCTGCAGGCAGGTCTAGGCATTGCGCATAAGGATACATAGCTTTATAAGACTTCTCTCCCTTTCAAGTTAGTTCTCATGTTGACTTCTATCATTTCTCGATTCTCATCGGTTTGCAGTCTGCAACCGGTGAGAGTCTGGGGGGAGGGGGGGCAGTGTGGTAGTCTGTACATGAGTTCTACTACCATGCGGTAGCAGCGGAGACTATGCCATACACCAGCGCAGTACCACTACACTGCGCCAGGTGGTGGCACGGGCAGCCACCGGGCAGACCCCGACTGGGCTGCCCTCTACTGCGTGTGGCTGACCCGCTCCCCCCCCCCCCCCCCCCCCCCCCCCCCCAAACCACACACCTATAGAGTCGATGTGGGATCTGGCAAGTCAGGGGGCGGGTCAGACAACTACTAACGCCGCGGAGAGCAGATGGTTCAATAAACCAGGTTTGAAGTGTACACTAATTGAATCTTGGTGTTCTTCCGTGTGTGAGCGTGCGAGTGAGAGTCGGAGGGCCATGGACCATTACAATATCATTTCATTTCATATCACACCACAGCAACACCTCCTTTCACATTCATTTATAACAACATTAGCAAAAATATCATCATCATACTTCATTCCAGCATATCACAAATTAAATAATCACATCATTATTATTCATTCATCAATAGCAACATTAGCAAAATTATCATCATCATACTTCATTCCAACATATTACAAATTAAATAAACACATGATTATTATTCATTCATGCACAAGAAAATATAACATCACAACTCGCCTCATCACATCACAGAAATAGTTACCTGTGTTCTTTGATTGACGATAGTATCGCACACATAGGCTGCATGAAAATAGCAGGAGGATGCAGACTGCACCCAATGCAGATTTTAGCGCAATATCTCCTGCTATTATGCGAGTAATTCTCCCCTCATCCACATCCTCATCGTCACTTTCACTTTTACTCCCCTTCTCTCTCCTCAGAAATAATTTTCTAGTCGCCTCCTTCAGTTTCGTCTTCAAAAGACTTATAAGTGAAGGTGTAGTCGAAACTGAAGAAGAAGAAGAATGGGGAGTGAGAGAGGGAGTTGAAGTTGGGGTAATCAAAGCTATTGCTGTAGTTGACATAGTCGTTGTCGATTCCATACTCGTGACAATTCCCGTAGGCGAAGCCGTAGTCATAGTCGAAGCCGTATCCGTAGTCGTAGCCGTGGCCGTAGTCATAGTCGAAGCCGAAGTAGTCGTTCAAGCTGTAGTCGAATCCGTAGTTGAAGCCATAGTCAAAGCCGTAGTCAAAGCGGAAGTTGATGACATTGATGATGACGAAGATGTTGATAAAACTGATGATGATGGGGAGTGGAAGAGGGCTTTTCGAGACTTTATTATATTCAAAGGGGAGGGAGAAGACGGAGCGCATTCGGAGGCGATGATTAAGCCTCATTTCACTCCTTCGGAAGGGAGGGAGCTACAATCAAACGTTGTCAACTGTCTCCCAATGGAAAGAATTTTTAAATTTTTAAATTTATGTTGTATTCTAGTAATATTAATTCGAAATAAAAAGGAGTGATCTAAAAATAGATTTTTCAAAGAAATATCTTTTGGAAGATCCCAAAGATCTTCCTCACTAAAGCGAGGACAGATTTTAGTCGATTTTGATACAAAAGTGCAATGTCGAAACGCATTGCATAGATCGATTACCACCACCATTCCCACCAGCAACACACACCACCACCTCATTCTAACACCACCTCCACCACCAGAACTAATTCCAACACCGTAAACCATGCCTGAAAAGCAAAAAGCAAAAAGTCATTAAATCATTGATTCATTTTTTCATTCATCCCTTCCATTCATTTATTCATTCATTCATTTATTTATTCATTCATTCATTTAAGTTTGTTTTACATATATATATATTTACTTACTTACATACAAAATGGGTCTTTCTCCTTCCTTTTAATTGATAAAATTAAATAAAAATCACATCGTATATTTCGCAGTATCTAAATTGAGCTATATTTCTATAGCAAAATAAACATTTTAATCAACTTACCTAGTATTTTAGAGGAAGGCTGCAGCTTGAATGAAAAGCGCCTTTCAAACTGGAGGAGAATGTCTAGCCACGATTTATCAAACTTTTAGATAGGTGAGATAGATAGGTGAGATAGATATCACACTGCATGAGATAGACACCACACGGCGTGAGATAGACACCACACCACATGAGATAAACACCACCCATCAATACTGCATGAGATAGACACTACACATCATTACCGCATGAGATAGACACTACGCATCAGTATAACGTCTATCAATTTTCTATAATTGATCAAAAAAGACCTTCCATCCTTCCTTTTTGGAGTGGGAGTGGAAGTGGAAGTGGATGCGAGAGTAGGGGAGTTCCCCTGGAGTCGTCAAGTAACGGTTTTCTGACAGCTTTATGTTCAGTGAGTGCTTGAGTGAAGCAGTCCCACCATGTCTAAAGGAGCGAGCTTCAAGTATATTGATCGTCGAGGAAATGGAGGAGGAGGAGAAGGGTAAGTCGCTATTATTATTTAATCAAATATTTCTTTCATTCTTTCATTCATTTTCATTCATTCTTTCATTCATTCATTTGTTCTTTCAACCTTTCATTCATTCATTCATTCATTCATTCATTTGTTCATTCATTCATTCTTTCATTTATACTTTCCTCTATTCATTCCTCTATTCATCCATCTATTCATTCATTCATCTATTCATTTATTCTTTCATTTGTATATTCATTCATTCATTTGTTCATTCATTCATCTATTCATTAATTCATCTATTCATTAATTCATCTAAACATTCATGCATCTACTCATTTATTCATCTATTCTTTCATTCATATATTCAGTCAGTCATCTATTTATTCATTCATCTATTCATTCATGCATCTACTCAATCATTCATTCATCTAATCATTCATTCATTCGTTTGTATGCTCGTTTGTATGAATGTTTGTATGTCTAGTCTATTATACTTTTCACATTTTCAAATACTTTTCACGTTTCTTTCATTCATATATTCATTCATTCATTTGTTCATTAATTCTTTCACTCGTTTGTATGCTTGTTTGTATGAACGTTTGTATGTCTAGTCTGTTATACTTTTCACGTTTTCAAATACTTTTCACATTTTTGAATAGTGTGTATTACTAAGTGAAAATAACTTACTTCCATCAAATAGATTGAGAAAATGATGATGACAGATGCAAATTTTATTATTATTATTAATTTATTCTCACTCTACTATTCTCCCTTTTTCTCTAGATCTGATGCGCTCAAGTACTTCCACTCGAGCCAGAGACGGAAAACGATATCGATTGCTGCAATGAAAGATTGAGTGCGGTGACTGTCTCTGGCTTTGGGGAGTCTGGAGAGTACATTGGAGGAAATGGAGGCCCAACTTCAGTTATCGGCAGTAAGTTTGGCTAGTCGTGCTGACCTCCATTTCCCGCAGAGTATTGCAATGCGGAAAATGCGCGCTGTTGTACAGCGCAACAAGGATGCAGTGATGCGGCGAGTGTTAATTCCAAGCGATATGATTCTGGACACAAAGGAGGATGGGAGGTTATACTTAATCAAAAAGAATAGATGTTGGTCTCCCTCTCCTTCTCCCTCTCCTATTCCAATCCTTTCTTCCTCTCCTTCCCCTAGTCTTATTCCTAATCCAATACACATTCCTACTCCCATTCCCACTCACGCTTCTACTCCCTCTGTTTTTTCCATGCCTCCTCCTCCTCCCATTCCTCAGACCTCCTTCAGTCATGTACCCCTCCCCATCTCCAATCCCTCCCCCATCCACTATCCTGCTCCCCTCTCCAAACCTATTCCCATTCCCAGCCCCATCAGCACTCCCTTTCCCACCTCCAATCCTATCTCCATTCTCTTTTCTAGTTTTGATGAAGAGGCCAACATCTCCTTCCTTCCTCTGGAGACCTCCAGCACAAATCCTACTCTAGATATAATCGCTGTCAGTGACACTATCACTGACACTGTCAGTGTCAGTGATAGTGTCACTGACACTGAAAGAAATGTTCTCATGGAGTTCTCCCCACCTGCTCCACCCTCTCCACTATCTAATGAATCTCTGATTGATATGATTAATGAGCTTGTAGATAGTTCAAATTCAAATTCACTCAGCTTTGAAACATTAGTTATGAATTTAAATCTGCCTGAATCAGATATTCAAAATTATAATAATGAGAATGAAGGTTTGTTATCGGATGTAGAAATTATGATGGTGAATCCAGGAGCTATTTCTTCTCCTCTGATTCCGATTCCTTCTCACTTTTCCTCATCCCCTCTTTCTTTGAGAGATATTCTAGAGCCAGAGGATCAGGAGGACTCACAATTGAGGGAGTTACACATCCCTCTGCTTCATTTTACTTCTCCCATTTTAATAGCTATATTACATAAAGAAAATAGTGAACTCTCTAGTAGTGACTCAGCTCTAGAGTGCGCTAGAAAGCTGGTGGAGAGAATGGATATGCAGCAACATCATCATCAGCAAGATCATCAGCAAGATCAACATCAACATCAACATCCACATCTGCAACATCAACATATACATCAAGATAAATATGTTGATGTTGAAGATGAAGTAATTATTTGAGATGGAGGAGATGCTATTGTCGTTGGAAAAGATGATGATGTTGAATTTGTTACTGGAGGAGATTTTGTTGTAGCTGATGTTGAAGATGGGGGTGAAGATGTTGATGAAGCAGTTGTAGATGATGATGTTGATGTAGATGTTGATGATGTTAAAGTATCTGATGATGAGGTTATTGCTGTCACTGCTACTGTTGATGTTATTGATGTTGATGATACATGTGGAGGGGGGGGAAAAGCTAGTGCTTGAGGAAGAAGAGGAGGAGGAGGATTCAATATGGAAAACCCCTCATCTTATTTGTGCTTTTCGACAAAAAAAACGAGAAGGTCAGAAGCGGCGTCAGCAAATTGAAAATGAAACTGCAATGAGAGAATCCGCTATTTCCTATCCTCTTTCTCCCAAGAAAAGGGTCTTTCCCTCCAAAACACAGGATGATAATATCAAGATCAATAATGAGGGGGCCGGGGAGGGGGAAATTTCAGATATTGGAGAACTGGAAGGGGAGTATTTCTCCCTTAAACGAAGAAGGAAAGTGAAATTATTCCTTCCCCTTAAAAAATAAGAAGAAATCTCTCATTGCCATCATCATCATTATCATCATCTCCACCTTCTTCTTTGATGCGAAAGAAAGGGGTGAAAGTCAAACTTTCTTTTGAGTGATGAAACAACTATTACATTTGAAATAGGAGATGATTATGATGATGGTGATGATTATGATGTTGATGATGGTGATGCTGATGAAAGGGATGGAAGAAAAGTAATATCAATGTAACTGAGTGAGAATAAGTCAAAGTAGATAATGAAAATGTTTTTGAAAAACGTGTTACTTGTTAGACGGATAGAGAGCTATAACCATTGATTTGAATGTATGAGGAGGTAGTGGTGGAAAAGATGATGATGACATGTGGAAAGTTCTAACCAAATCGTTACTTGTTAGACGGATAGAGAGCTATAACCATTGATTTGAATGTATGAGGAGGTAGTGGTGGAAAAGATGATGATGACATGTGGAAAGTTCTAACCAATTACAACCCTCCCTCCAAAAAAAAGAGAGAACTTTCATCAAGAGAGGGGGATTTCACTGTTTCCAACATGTGTAATGCGAATATTGAAGTGAGAGTTGATAATAGTGATGAAAATTCCACTTATGAAAACACTATTAAATGTTAATGAGAAAAAGCTATGTTAATGAGAAAAAGAAAATGTAGGGGAATGCTTCTAATGATGTGCATATTCATGATATCCTTATTTTTCACTGTACTGTTCCCAATGAAAAAAATGATTCAAAGTGAAATGTTGTGTAAAATGTTTAATAGAAGCCTTGAATATTATTATTCTGTTCAACATCATCTTCATTAAATGGAGATTGTTTTGATATATATATATATATATATTTTCTCCAATACAAGAAATGATTCAAAGTGAAAAGTTGTATAAAATGTGGAATAGAAGTCATGCATATTATTATTATTAGTATTATCATTTTATTATTATATTCAACAGCACCATTTTATTATTATTATTATTATTATTAAATGGAGAGAGAATGTGTTCTATTGATATATATATATATATATATATATTCAGTCAACATGAAAATAAATGAACATAACAAAGAGAAGTTGTTTATTTCTTTTGTTTTATTAAACAAAGATAGCAATAGATGATATGAAAATCTTTGCAAGTATATTATATATAGCCACGTATATACGCCAGCGTATATGCGAGTGTAAGATCCGCACTGCTCCTCTCGCGTGGTGCGCGGACGCTCGTCTGCTAGGCGTGGACGGCCCCCTTGGGGCACCAGGTGCCTATATACACAAACCAGAGCCGGTGTTCACGCTAGTTCGCTCCAGCCGGCACTGCAGCACATACTTCCATTCGCTTTAACTGAGTCTACCTGAGCCTACCTGTGTGTGTTCTACCTGAGCCTACCTGTGCGCGTCCTACCTGTCTACCAGTTCGTTTACAGACACAGTCTACCTGTTACCTGTGTTCTCTGCTAAACTATGACTGATCAAGTGGAGGATGATCGTCCAGACAAGCCTAACATGAGCCAAAACTTACAATAACTTACCGTAGATCATATCGATATGCTACTTGTGTGTCGACTTAAGAAAATCGACCGAAACGGACACCGGAAAGGATATCGGGGAGGCCGCTTCGACGCCATTGTTTACAATCGGATCGACGTGAATATATCGATATTTGACTAATTTATTTCGACACTTATTGCATGTTAAGGTTCTGTGTGTGTGTCGATTGATAATTGGAGCTAAGATAGTGCCGATTATGGCAAAAACCGACTAATATACGGTAAACAAGATGGTGGTTGGCGCGAAAATATTTTGAATGTCGATCATCACACACTTACACAATACGCTTTCGTGTGTGTCGATATTAATTTGTCTGTCGATTTCTACTAAGCTATACATCATAAATATTTGATTGTTGATTATTCGACAGACAAATGCAAACTTTTTGATTTATTTTACAAATGCCATTATTTTAATTTACTCAGGCAGCCTGAGAGTCCATCTAAATTACCTCAACCTTTACATACAAATGGACCTGCTATATATTGAAATAGTCAACATATGATGACACTTGTGAAAATATGATGACAGCTTGAACTGCCATATGATGTCACTTATATTTTTATGATCCGGCAATTACGCACTCTACTACTTACATAGGGAAGGATTGCATTATATGCTAAACAAGTGCCTGAGAGGACTTGAATCATAGTGATTTTATTCTATCACACTGCCGTTTTTTGACGACTATACCTTCTAACACTATCTAGTCAATCTGTCACTATTGTGCCTGATATGAGGACTCACTTCACTGCATTATCATTATTAATTACTATTGACTTTTTATTTTATTTCTCTGACGCCGCTCTTCTTGGCACCATTTAATTTATTTGTGATAACTATCACGAACAACTATATTTGATGCCATTTGCCCGACGCCATCTATCCGCCATTTATTTTTCCGGCACCGACTATGCCCAAAGCCTTTTGTGCATTCTGCGCTAGAGTGCACTCTGAGCCTGTGAACGTGGACTGCCCATCTAGGGCTTCGAACAAGCGAATTACTCGCTCGTGCACGGGAGAGAGGACGACACAATGGCAGAGGGCGGAAAAGGTTGCATGGCTGCAGAGGAAAATGGGCTTGTCATTGACGATGAAGCTCTTGCTAAGGAGGAGCGTGAGATAGGCGAGAGGATTCACAACCTTGAGAGGCGCAAACGGATTGCGGAATTGGAACGCATCGAGCGCGAGCTGCGCGAATACATCGCCAACTTGACCATTGGCCGCACGCGTGAGAGAGGGAGGGAGCCGAATACTCGGCGGGCACGTGACCGGGGAAGCGACCAGTCATGCCATCCCCTGGAGGAACAGAGTGGGACCGAGAGGCATTCGAGGGCCCGTACTAGCAGCCATGAGCGGAGCCCCTCCCGGGAGAGGCGGAGGAGACGCCATAGACGACGGACCTACAGCTCCAGTTCGTCAGAGGAGGGCTCAACAAGTCGGGAGAGGAAGGCTCGTAGTAAGTGGTCGCTTCGCCGTCATGTAGAAGACGGGAAGGACATCAAGAAAGTGACCGCCTTCGAGCTAATTGAGGCTTCGGTTAACTGGGCGGTCGCCTCTAAGGTATCAGACGGGGATAAACTTTTAAGACTCCTAAAACACTTGGGTTACATAGCGGGCAAGGCCAAGTCGGGCACCTTTATGGAGACAACCCATGCCAACTATGATCGGGCCATTAGGAAGCTTGCTGCCACCGAGGGATTTGATGCTTTCTCATCCGGGAACGCCGGAATAGCATTGAAATATTATGATGTCGAATACATGAAAAAGGGGGGGGTCCGTTTCGAGTGGCAATAAGAATAGAACGGGTAGTATGGCTAGCGCCAAACATCTCTTTACGAAGGAGGGTAAGAAGCCATGTTTCGCGTTTAATAAAGATGAGGGTTGCTCCCGGGATGGCAAGACCTGTAATTACGGCCACTGGTGCTCCCGCTGTGGCAGCAAGTTTCACATCAGAAATAAGTGCCATAAAGATTAGGGGCCTGTCGGGCGCCGAGGTCAGCGTATGACCGGATTGTGCTGGGAGGTTGGGAATGTGGAATTTAGTCCCGACCTTATCAACGAGGTATATTGTGCTACCGACTTGACCTCTGCCCACCCGTCTGCCCCCCTTGAGTCTATTGTCCCTATTTGTGCTAATGTGGAACAGCCGGTGATCTTCCACCCTGGCCGTGATGTGGAACACGGCTGTGGTGTGAGAACAGATACCTGCCGTAAGCGGGCTGCGGCTCATGACCGCTCTAACGACATTGTGGTCGCTAGTAATGACTCTGGGCTTTGTGATGCGTTTGTTGAGGTTTGCATCAAGGTCGCTCAGGAGACTGAGGCCCCGGCACGCATTAGCATTGCTATGCCTGATTGCCCCGCGTTTAAGAGTGACTGGTTGACGGTCCGGCGTGTTGGGCCTATCCTGCATGTCAAAGCTTGTGACTTCCATAATCATGTGCATGAACTTGAATTTGACGTTTTACGTGACTGTCTGAATGCTGTCTGTGGGCAGTTGTTGCCGCCTCTCCGCGTTTGGGGCCCCTTTGGCAGGAGAAGTGTGTTGTCTTTATCACCAACAATAACACTGTGAGGGCGGCACTCGCCACCGGGCGTTGTGTCAACAAACAAATTATGACTTGGGTCAAAGAACTCTTCTGGACTTCGGTTAATTATAATTTTGAGATAAAATCTTTCTACATAAAGAGTAAGCAAAATGTGACTTGCGATGCCCTCAGCAGGTGGCGGGACTATTCCAGCAGAGACCGAATATCTTGTGTTGACCCCGCAGGGCTGATGTGTTGTGCACATATTTTTAGGTGGCATTTTCCTTTATTACAGGTCTAGCGCAGCTGGAGGTCCAAGTTAGGTCGATGTCTGGCCAATATTATTCGGACAATTCAAGATCGACCAGGTCGATGCAGATGCGGAAATACCTCTCATTTAGCGATGAGTTCCGTGGCTTGCTCTCGCCTATCCCCTGTCCATCTTCCCAGGTTGTCATTTATGTCGTCTGGCTATCCTGCACCTTAAAGTATTCCTCTATAACAAATTATCTCAGCGCCCTAAATTTTTTTCTTAAGGTTGAGGGCAGTCCTCCAATCGACTTCTCATCCCACCAGATTAAGACCGTCATGGGGGGGCTAAGCGTGTTTTGGGGTGCTCTGTGAAAAGGGCGGCCCCTTTACTGCCAAGTGAGCTTTTGAAGATCTTCGCTTTATTATCAGAGCGTGAGGGGCATGTTTGCGCTTGTGCAGCCATTCTAACTGGTTTCCGAGCTCTCTTGCGCAAGTGTCAATTGACTGAGTCCGCCTCGGTCCTTAGGCGATCAGATTTTGAGTTTCTTCAATGGGGAATGGTTATTTCAATACGTAGGTCAAAAACCATCCAATTTTCAGAAAAGGAGCTGCTGATCCCTGTCGCCCGTGTCCCAAATACCTCTCTTTGTGCTGTCTATTGGGTCGAGAAACACTTCAGTCAGGTCAAGGTAGCCCCTGATGCAGCGGCTTTTCAAATCCCTGCAGTTGATGGGGGCTTCAGACCCCTTGATTACCGTACTTTACAAACTACTATAAAGTTATTCGCTGCTGATGCGGGTCTTGACCCAAGCAAGTTCTCCTGCCACTCTCTCTGGAGGGGCGGGTCTACATTTCTCGCCCTCCAGGGCGCATCTATTGACAAGATAAAGGTCAGGGGGGACTGGTCCTCCGATTGTGTTTACAAATATATTACTCGCCCGCTTGCCGAGCGCATTGTATCAGACATTAGGGTGGCATCCACCTTGAGGTCCATTATTGATTGATTATTTTTAGCTAATCTGTCTGGGTGGGTCCGGGGACCTTAGCACTTTGGCCCGGCCAGATTATTTATATATACACTGCATGTACTATTTAATGCTGAAATAAATATATCTGCCATCTGAGTTTGCTTCGTGCCCATCTTACAGCCACGTATATACGCCAGCGTATATGCAAGTGTAAGAACTGCACTGCTCCTCTCGGGTCGTGCGCGGACGCTCGTCTGCTAGGCATGGACGGCCCCCTCGGGGCGCCAGGTGCCTATATATACAAACCAGAGCCGGAGTTCGCGCCAGTTCGCTGCAGCCGGCACTGCAGCACGTACTTCCATTCGCTTTTCTTTTTTCTTTTATCTTTTACCGGTAGGGCACTTTGGCCCGGCCAGATTATTTATATATACACTGCATGTACTATTTAATGCCGAAATAAATATAGCTACCATCCGAGTTTGCTTCGTGCCCATCTTACATATATATATATATATATGTGATGTATAACAAATTATGCAAGTAAGGATTAATTATTACTTTATTTGTTATACTCCGTAAGACCAACACTGTACAGGTGGCTCCACCTACCCTCCTCTCCTCCACCGGATGTAGATCAGTGTCAGTCGCACCAGAGGATTTTTTCAGGTCAGTCGCACCGGAGGATTTGGACCGAACGGACATGCTCCCGCTCCCGCTCCCACTCCCAGCCCCAGCTTGATGCCACTCTACTATTACTGTTGCCTCTGCGGCGAACACCACCCCGAGGGAGATCTCGAGACTTGTGCTCACTATCACCTGGAGAGTGAAGGAGCGGATGGTCAGCACACACGGTTATCGAGAAGAACTTCGGCAGACAGGATGGCCAAATCCAAGCAGGAGGCAGACTCACTGGCTTCCACAATGCAGACGATGTCGAAGGAGGACCGCGAGAAATCGGCGAGGGCGTCCATAGACGCGATGGGGATGGAGGAGCGGGTGGCTGGCTGTCCTGGAAGAAAAGCGGGACAGACTCGCCCGAAGACGTGCCAGCAGGATCGCAAACCAGGCCAGTATGACGGGTGATGGCCTGGTAGGAGACGGGGCAGCGGGCGGCAGCGGGCGGCAGTGAGGAGGGGGGGCCACGACGGCCTCCAGCCGGTCGCAGGCAGACCTGACGGCGGACCTGACGGCGGACCTGATGGCGGGCTACTCATCATATGGGACCTGGTCATGCCGCCGGACTCGATCTCGGGGACGCAGGTCGGGACGACAGAGTGGATCAGACTCCAAAAGCCGGTCCGGCAGCTCCACTAGACGCAGGAAACGTAAGTGGGCCCTGAAACACTTCACTGTTGCTGCTAAAGATGTATGGAAGCTGAACCCCCACGAGCCGGTGGCAGCCGCCATGCTGTGGTGCCTAGATATAGACAACCTGACTGTTAAAGATTACAGGGCTTTCTTAGAGCATATACACTTTCTGTCTCTCCGTGTGATGACAGATGATTTCAAGGACACAGCCCACTTGTCCTATGATACTGCTATCCGCAAAAAAGCGGAGGCACATGGCTTCGCCACATTCCAGGGAGCTAGCGTGGTGCACTATGGCGCGCACCACATGAAGCCGAAATGCGCTACTACCGCCAGCAACAGGTGGGTAGCCGGCAAGGGCGGCGGGAAGCGTGCTTGTTTTTTCTGGAACAGAGAAACTGGGTGCCCGCGCTCGGATGAGGTGTGTGGATTCAATCATGCATGCGGGAAGTGTGGCAGTAAGTCACACAAACAGACAAAATGTCAGAGGGACTGACAGACCGAGGGAGACGGCGGACAATTTACGATGAACCATGAACCGTCCCATGATACTGAGACTGATATAACTAAAGCAACCCAGTCTAACCACCAAATGTGATAAAACTGTGAATGCCTATGTTTGTCATTTTAAGCATCCTTGTCCCGGGCCAGTGCTCTGGAAGGGGGTGGGGAGGGGGGTTTAGACGATGTCAGTAGAGCGCATGGGAATATTGAGAACATTAACTGTGAAACTGACTATGATAAGGTTGTGGAACGTGTCTTTATTTCAGGGGGTGGTGATGACAACAAAACCAAAATATGCACTATACCCTGTGAGCATGCAAATAAACAGGCAAACTGCCAAAACGATACTGTCTGCTGAGATGTAAGTGGTAATATTGTTGAACCCAAAGCAGGTAAAGATTACACTAAATATGAAGGCAACTACTTTAATGTTCCGGGCCATGACCCTATCCTAGGTAGAGCTGCCGGCAAAAGTAAGATATGCAATACACCCTGTGAATATGAAATTACACAGGCGAATTGCCAAACTGATACTGTATATCGCGATGTGAATGGTCATAGTATCAATCCCACCATAGATAGAGGGGACACCGTGAAATCCGGAATACTTTTAATAGTATAAAAAACTGTAATGGCGGGCCAACAACAGGCATGAACTCACATGCCGAAATTGAAATCAACCCGTGAAACTGTTAATGCTTACAATGTCGGTACTGATATGGTGGGGAGCACCCCCAGTGATAGATAATATTCCCCATGTGACTTCAGCTACATACAAATTTACCATCGCTGATAATTTACAAACTATCATAAAAAGTGGTAATCAAAATATGAAAGCCAGTGAGTCGGTAATTAAAACCAGTAGCTCGGAGGATGGGGTGAAGGCAACGACCACAGACCACAGAGATGGCTTTATGGCCACCCAGCCTGGTGGGGCGGGATGCGCTGACCGCAAGAACTCTAGAACACATGCTGCACTCACTGCGGGAGGCTCAGATGCCAGTGACCCAACCGCCTCTGATCTTGGGTGGGGGGGGGGCCGGCGTCTACACCGCACAAGTCAGCGCCGACACTAGTCATAACAACCCTAGGGGTTCGGGGGGGCCAGATGTGGGGGGTTAGGACATATACCACCACCAGCCCGGGAGTAATTACATAAGGGGCTGGGAGGGCCTCCCCGATGCCGCTGACAGCTGGATGACGGTTGAACATATTGGCGCCAAAAACTGCGCTCTCAGAGTCACAGCCCGCCAGACTGGGGGGGACAGGCCGGTGGTTTTTGACATCTCGGATGACTGTACCCAGGGTCTCTGTGCCTGCACCCACAGCATAGCAGGCTGCCTTGTGCAACTACGGCCTTGTCAGATCTTTTGTGAGTTGTTCCTGAGGGGTGACACTGACCCAGACTGGCAGTACTTACTCAGAGGAGTGATATTTGGCTTCAGGGTAATTAACCCAGACTGTGAAGCAAAATACCGTCCGAAGTTACAGATGACCAGTGACCCAGAGCACAGGGCCGGCATAACTAAAAAACTGTCGGGCGAAATAATAAATGGTTGCATCTCATTAGTAGATGATAGGCTGACCTGTGTGCACGACATGTTCTGGATCCCCAAAGACTGGGGCGGGGGCACCACAATTGTAGATTGCAGCAGGCCAGCCGATGACTCGGTTACTAATTTTACTGACCAAGTATGTGCAAAGTTTAACTACAACAGTGTAGACAGCGTGGCTGAAGTGATGGAGAGGGTTGATTACATGTAAACTATTGACATAAAAGACGCCTATAGAGCAGTATGTATACACCCTGATGACCTTGACAGACAGGGGCTGCACTGGGACTTTGACCCATCCAAGGGCGCAGACTGGACTTACATGCAAGACAATAGGTCTGCATGGGGCTGTCCTCAAGCCGGTACATGTTCAGCAAGATATTTGACTTTGCTGTGCGCTGCGCGGTGCGAGAGGGGGTTCCACGGATTATAAACTATCTTGATGATTATTGTGTCGTTAGCTCTGACTATACTACGGGCTGCCGGGATCAGGTGACGATGATAGCGATGCTCAAAAGGATCGGATTCTCAATCAGCTTTACTAAACTAACGTCCCCCGCACCCTGTCAGGTTCCTCGGGATAGTAATTGACTCAGTCACTCTTGAAATGAGCCTCCCCCCAGATAAACTCACCAAGCTCATCACCATATTGCAACAGTTTAGAGGCCGGCGTAAAGCCACTAAAAGGGAGCTCGAGAGGCTGGGCGGTCTACTTCCACACTGCACCAAGGTGATAAAGGGGGGTAGGACCTTCTGCAGGCGTATTTATGACTGTATGAACACCGTACGAGAACCTCACTTCATGGTTCGTCTCTCAAAGGGTTTCCGAGACGATGTCAATTGGTGGTGCGGCTTTGCCAACAGATTTAATGGGAAGGCGAGAATCCTTGGGAGATTTGCCCCGTCACTCTCTACCTCTAGCGATGCCTCAAACTACGGATATTGGGCCATGCATGGCAATGCATGGATTGCGGGGGCCTTCAACATGTCTGAAGATACCAGCCTGAAAATAACACGCAGACACCGATCTCATACACAAGCTACAAAGTCGCCTCCACCCTCCGGGAAATCAGGAGAGAGAGATCGGTGGCCCCGCGGCAGGCGGCCCCGATATTGCTGAAGATTTTCTCCTTCCTATCTATGACTCAAGGTCACATCGCTTGGCGCGCTGCATTGTTGTGCAGCTTCCAAGCTCTCCTATGCAGACACTGTCCGAATCCGCACTCCACAGGGGTGATTTCAAATTCTTCCCATGGGGGATGATCATTTCGGTCAGGCGATCAAAGACGATCCAGTTCCGTGAGCGCGTCCTGGAAATACCGGTTGCCAGGTGCTTGAACACAGACATCTGTGCAGTTTACTGGACCAAAATGCATTTCGGCTGGATGCCGGCCCCCCATCATACGCTGGCCTTCCGGATCCTGTCTGGGCTGGGTGCCTCCACCCCCCTCCCCTATGACGTGCATCAGACAACCTTGCAAATATTCGCGGGGAAGGCGGGCCTGGACCCATCCTCAGTCTCATACTATTCTCTCTGGGGGGGTGGCTGTACCTATCCGTCCCTCTGCGGGGCCACCATTGAGGAGCTCTGTGCCAGGGGGGACTGGGCGACCAACACAGTCTTCACATACTTGAAAACACCGCTGACTGTAAGAATAATGAACGACATGCGCGTGGCCACCTCCCTGGCGACCACTATGTACTAACGGTATTGGTTGGGGGATCTCCGATCTTTGGCCTATAATCCTTGCCAGAGATTAAACTACTCAACCCACTACCTGATCCTTTCCCCCTAATTTGTACTGGAGATATGTTTATGTGATGTATAATGAATTATGCAAGTATAAAGATATGTCAGGGTTAATTATTACTTTATTTGTTATACTCCCTAAGACCAACACTCTACAGGTGGCTCCACCTCTCCTCCTCTCCTCCACCGGATATAGACCAGTGTCAGTCGCACCGGAGGATTTTTTCTTTTTTTTATGGTCAAGGGCCTATAATCCTTGCCAGAGATTAAACTACTCAACCCACTACCTCATTGTTTCTCCCTAATTTGTACTGGAGATATGTTTATATAAATATATATATATGGTAAAAGTGCTGAGGAATGGACCAGCGCAGGACTGCATGGACGCATGGAGGCGTCATGGGTTGACGACGATGAGGGAGTTACTCCCCATTATCTCATATAAGTTCCGTCCTGTGGACGCCATGGCGCGCTGGTATCAGTTGAAGAATGGCGTCCAAACTGCCCGTTGATGGGCGTGAGGCTGCTAGACATACTGGGATGAGTGAACGCGCAATCGAGACTAAAATAGTCAAGCATTTTGTGTGCTCACTCCTTGATCCTGGGGAGCAGCTTGCCGCCCATGACCGTTGGCGTTCGGGTAAATCGTCTCTGGAGGAGATGTTTGAGGTGGTCGACGATTACTGCGCCAAAGCACTGCGTGCTGGGTAGTTTGGGGGGGGGGGGGGCTATCGTAGTGGTAATAACTTCCGGGGTTTGACAGGAGGGGGCTATCGTGAGGGTGGCAATTTCCGGGCGAGCTATGGGGGGGATTATCGGGTGCCACCTATCACTAAGGCACTAGTCCAAGGCTGGGTGCGCGATGTGATGGGGGAGCAGAAATCTGCTGCGCAGGTAGTGACAGGTGGACCTGGTCAATCTGGGTTATCTGCTCACAGGCGCGTAGCTAAAAAAGATACGCATGCTCAAGATCATGAGTGTGGTCGTTGCTGGCACTATATACCCTTTCCTTATAGAACATTTGCATTCCCCATATTATCGGAATATTTTGCAAACATATTACATTATCCGTTAGCTAAGCAGGTCATCTTGGATCACTCTGATTGGTTGGCTGAAAGTTGCAGTTAGAAAGTTAGAAAACACAGTCTGTGCATCGGATTGAATTTCTTACACAATTGTGAACATTTAGACCTGTCACACCACGACATAATGCGCCAGCGTAGGGGCAAAGTGAAAATAAATTTTACGCGCTGAAATTCTCGGCATAATATGTAAATATGGGGCCAAGTTGGACGTCAATTCCCCGTAGTTGACGTGAGCATAACGTCGGTATAGCATAGTTATAACATGGTTCAATGAGTGAGGACAAAGGAATAATTAATTGTGTCAATGTGAGGCTAGCGAAACACCAGCCAGCGCAACGCGAGCCTAGCATGACATTGGCGCATAATTTCGAATTGTGGTTGATTCGGGCTGGAAGCCGGGGACCCACCACGCCCCAAGCGGCTTCCACCGACACTTACCGAAACCTCCCCCAAGCCGTTGGACATTCAGTTTTGATCCCCCACGATGTGGACAATTCAGACCTGCAGGCACCCATTCTACTCTCCCAAGGCACCCAAGATTCGACACCCACGTCAAAACAAGCCACCCACGTAACAAACAAGATGCAGCGCACACAACGCACTGCATGCCAGCCCGGTAGGCCCCCGAAGCGCGCCACACGGAGATCCCGCCCGGACCAGAGCCGAGAGCAACTCGGAGAATCCATACGAGATGGCGGCGACGCCGCGTCCCCGATGCACCGGCGGCCCGCGAAGCCAAAGCGAGCCCCAGCCGCCCCAGCGCCGGACAATCGACAGGATGAGCTGCTCAAATGCATGCAGCAGACCATGGACGCGATGGAGGAGAGGTGGAAGCGTGTCGAGGAGCACATTCTGCGCCAGGAGATGGCGCTCGAGGAAGCGCGCCAGGTAGTGTCCCCGCCAGCCATGGCAGCCGGCTGGCCGCCCCGGTCCGGAGAACGAACACCCCCGGCTGCGGCCGTTGGAGGTGCCCGCTGCCACACCCGGACGGCTTCCCCCCGGTCCCCGGCTTACCTCCTGGGCGATCTGGACGGAGACTTCCCAGAGGCGGATGTATCATGGGAAACCCCGCCCCCGCTGCTCCCCCACCAGGAGCGCCGAGCCCGCGCACTCTCCTCCGAGACCCCACCCCACCGCCAGACGACTCCCGATACTGTAGCCCCCGGTCTACGGCAGAGGAAGACGTCAGAATCATCGTGGCCGTCGCTGAAGCGAAGACGTTCTCGAGGAAGAAAGGTATTTCCTCCAAATATCTTTTCCCTTATGACCTAATCGAGTGGGGAAACGAGGGCAAGTCGGTGAAGAAAGGAGAAGCAACACGCGAGGAATACACCCTTGGCCTCAAGCTTCTGGAAACCCAACGGGGTTTCCCATGACATGCCCTGGCAGCCCTCTCGGCCCACCAGGAAGCCGTGGCCCGTGGCACGTTGCCATGGAGCATTGTTCGTCGTTATTCGGAGGAAATTTGTACACGGATCGCCGACGGCCGCCTTCCCGAGGATGGCGAGACCAGGCAGCCATCACGCCATACGCATCGAGGTGATAGCGATGGCCGGACACACCGCAGCCGCGGTGAACGGCACCATGGCTGAAACCGGTAAGGCAGTGTCGCATGGGGCTGGAGCTAACAAAGTGGCGCACGTGTGCGGATACTGTGCCAACATGCGCCGTATACTCACCACCCACTCCGAAGCCGCGTGCTACTCTAAATGCTCCCGGGAGAAAGAGGCGGCAAAGAAGACCTCGGTGGATTTTTAGAGCACAGGCGGGGGCCTCCTCCCCCGCCCCCATACGGCACACTGACCAGGACCGCCCACGGACACTCAACCAGCACACGGCAACCCCGAGAACCAAAGGCCCCAAGGTAAACAAACCGGCAGTCACACATCCGCCCGAAGCCCGAAGCCACTACGCTCTCGGGACACCCCCTGTGACGTCACGGGGATACCCCCTCGGGCCGCCCCTAACCACCATAATAACCACCACAGCCCGCCTGCTGGTTCCCGGCTGGCGGCCGTCCGAGGGTGGGAGCGTGCTGGCGCGGGGCGAGCACGCCGGTCACCAGCGGCGGGATTCCCCCCGGGGAACCCCCGCATGATGTCAGCGGGCCACACACACCACTGACAATAGTAAGCACGACCAGCCCACCCCCGCGATATGAGGAGTTCGTCCGCCGCCTCCCGGCTCGCTCGGCGTCTACACCCGGCTGGCCCGACTCACACACGGATGCCCACCCAGGCCAGACTCACTTGTCGGAGCCTGTCGAGGCGTGGAGCCGATACCCACACTACACGGTGGCGTACGACGCTGCCAGGGCCGTGGCTCTCCCAAACTTTTTGGCTGCCCGCGTCCCCATCAAGTCAGGCCTCAACATTGATGCTTGGAGGAAGGCCTTGGCCGACCACCCGGACTCCACCCTGGTCGACCAATTGGAGTTTGGCTTTCCGGCCAACTACTGTGCGCCAATTCCCCCAAAGCCCACCTACGGCGTTCCTAGATTTGTAGTGTCGGACAATGGTCCCCAATTTTCAAGCAGGGAATTTCGTGAATTTGCTGTGTATTATGGCTTTGAGTCAATTTTTACAAACCCAATGCACGCACAAAGCAATGGCCAGAGTGAACGTTATGTCCAAACATTCAAACACATGATAAAAAAATGTTTTAGGGATGGAACTGATATTAACATAGCAATTCTTAACTATAGAAACACAACATTAGAGGGTGTGGGAGCATCCCCAGCTCAAATGTTGATGTCGAGACGTTTAAGGTCTTGTATACCATTATTGGATAGTCAGCTCAAAGCTACGATAGAACCATCGAAAGCAGTACAAAAGAACTATTTTGACAGACGTGCAGGTAGGGAACATCCATGTTTACGAGTGGGGGACAAAATTAGGTACAAGAATCATAATAATGAATGGGAGAGAGGTCATATTGCAGACACGGATGACACTCGGAAGAGAGATTATAGGATACGTAATGAAAGAGGTAATATGTTAAGAAGGAATAGGAAATTTATTTTCAAATGTCCACAGACAACTGTCAATGAACAGGTGAATACGGAGAGGCATTTAACAGCAAACACAGACTCACCTTACACTACACGGTATGGTAGAATTAGTCGGCCTCCGAAACGTTTTGAAATAAATGCCATGTAGTACAACGTACAATAAGTCAACTAATGAATGGTCACGTTATTATAACAGTAAGAATAGACATTTCCGCGTTCACGCGTAGTATGATGTGACACATCGTTCAATAGGTCAAATGAAGAACGTGAACACTATTGTTAGATTAAGAATAGGCAGTCGCTGTTGGCACATATGCGCGATCGTTCATCTGTACTAACGTCTGGTCGAACATAAAGTCACATATTAAGTGAGGTATGTATTAATTAGGAGGTTACTGTTGTAAAAATATGATTGTACCTTGCTACAAGTATATCCTGATATCACATCGTTGCGACGGAGAAGTGTGAGGAAAGTCATTAATGATTAACGCAGTGTTGCGTTTCATGTGAGGCAATAATGGCGTTAATAGTTTGTATGTATGGATAAGATATGTGCCATCAGTTGCCTTCAACAATGAAGTAATGTCAAGGTGTCAAGATATGGTTATATTATATAATGAATATTGGTGGGGGGGAAGTCTAGATGAGTGAATGTGATATGTTATATCAAGGCGGGAGTGTGTATCACATGGTGAATTATTCCTTGTTATAAAAAGGGGAAGATGTAAGATATGTAAGTATCCGAACGCCCCCCCCCCCACCACAACACAGCGTGACGTCATGAGGATCGAGTACAAATAAAGTCAGTTACATTACAGAACTCATGGTGTCGATACATCATTACAGCCCCCACTGTGTAACACTCCCTCACTGTGTTAATAAATATTTTTACTCCCACTAGGTCTCCGGCTTCCTTACTCGAATCGGCGCAGCATAATTTTGAATTGTGGTTGATTCGGGCGGGAAGCCGGGGACCCACCACGCCCCAAGCGGCTTCCACCGACACTTACCGAAACCTCCCCCAAGCCGTCGGACATTCAGTTTTGATCCCCCATGGTGTGAACAAGTCACTGCACCCACCCACCCTCTTTTTTAAGGACTACTACATTGGGGTCGGCTCCGGCAGCCTCAGAGCCTCCGGCCATCCAAGACGCCCCTCTCGACATCCACGAGATCGACTGAGTGGCCCCCACTGTGTAACCCTCCCTCACTGTGTTAATAAATATTTTTACTCCCACCAGATCTCCGGCTTCCCTACTCGAATCAACAGCGGATTAGCGTGTATTTTTCTTTTTGTGCCAGTACACAGCAAGCAGCGACTGCGCTCAGGGGCAGGTGTGATTTTGCTGTGTCAGTAAGTAGTTGTTTTATTTACGAATTGTTTGTAGTGGTCAAGGTTATGGATTGCCTGTTGTTTTGTGTTGTGTTAATTCCAGGCGCTTGTTTTCAACACTGGACAGCTGTGGTTCTGTCTTGGTCTGGTCCCTTGCCCAAGAGTGTTTACCTGTTTCTGCTCAGGCCAGCCTTTTGCGATGTTGGGTGTTAGTATCGTATGTTAGTTTTTTTGTATTTTTCCAGAGTTTTGTGTAGTCTCATTATGATACATTAGCCTACTATGTACATCTACTTGGGTGTCATGCAGGCTTGCGGGAGAGGATCCCGTCCCATTTTGATTTGTTACAGCATCCTTTCACCCAAGCCCTGGCCTTAGATAGTGCGCCAGTGTGCCAGAACACACTCGGACCCTTTAGGAATGTGACCAGGTGGGATGGTTTTGTTGTTTGCTTAGCCATTTTGTATTTCAGGGTGCATCAGATGCATCAGATGCATGACCGTGGCCTGTCCATTTCTGTGTTGGTTTGTGCCACTACACATACACAGGTGTACTGTGCCATGTGGTGATAGCTTTCCTGATTTCCTTTGTATTTAGGAGGGCTAATTGTCCTATTTTTAATACCTACCATTTTCTCTGGCCTGTATTTTTCTTTTTGCGCCAGTACACAACAAGCAGCGACTGCGCTCAGGTGCAGATGTGATTTTGCTGTGTCAGTAAGTAGTTGTTTTATTTACGAATTGTTTGTAGAGGTCAAGGTTATGGATTGCCTGTTGTTTTGTGTTGTGTTAATTCCAGGCATGTGCTGCCATGGCCAGCACACTTCTCTCATAGATTTTTGTGTTACTCATTTCCATCAGTAGTATTGGGGCAACCATGTGCCTAGTGTCCATGCAGGGGGCTACTGTGTAACCTGATTCTGTGGTGTAGTGGTGCGCTAGTATTTTTAGGTGTGTTTCGCTTCTACTTGTTAATTGTGTTGCATTGCATTTTTTGTGTAGTTCTATTGTAGGATATCTTTTGTGTACTTGGAGACATATTTTAAGGGCTTAATTTTGCAGTACCTGTAGCCTGTTTAGTAATTTGGTGTTTCCTCCCATGTATACTACATCACCGTTGTCGAAGATGGGGAGGATCATTCCTTTATATATTTTAATTGCCATGTTCTCAGTCATGTAGTATCTCAGTTTTGCCAGTAGCCACATTTTCTGGTTTGCTTTTTTGATAGTGTTTGTTATGCAAAGGTCATACCATATATAGCATCCAGCTGATTTGACTGATAGAAGATTTAGAGCGAGAACAATACACCAAATCGGGAACACATCATTTACGAGTATTATTGGTGGTTACTGGCTATAGTATATAAAAGTGCCGCTTACCTCCAGTAGTGCTCATGACTTCTGCTGTTGTAGTTTGTTGCCCTGTCACTGATGAGGCTATGTATTTACCATAGAAAAGGTTGATAAGGAAAAAAGATTCCATTAGTTACATGTAGGCAGATGGTGCCGCATTGTCTATTACATAGGGTTATGGTTCTTGAGTTTCAGCAATTTAGTTGATATAAGTGTACTAGATTGATCATTATGATCCACATTAATTTACTTTGACGGCAACATTTATTTAAAGAGGGTAACTTTGATGATATTCGAAGAGAAATGATGCAAAATTTATGTGGGTATGCGTATCAAAATGCCATGTTCGATTAAAGTGAATTAATATTCCTTGTATGCAGTAATAACTTACCAAATTATGGTTAACTTCACATACACTCGCAGCGTAATCATGCAAAGTACTTTGTGCATATGCACTGGTTGAATCAAATGTAATGTACAATTTTTGTCCTAATGTTGAATAGTTTGATGTACAAGTGTATTTTGTTTTTAGCTCTTATTATGTTTTGGGGATAAATATAATTAGGTTGAGTATTATTATCTACCTTACTTTGGTTTTAACGTAACTATTTCTTTAAATGGCTAATTGTGAAGAGATTTGAAGTGCAAACATGTTATTATTTCTTCACTAAGGCAGCACATATCACTGCACAACAAGTTCACATTTTTGCTATTTGTAATTGTCTCATTATATAATGAATTTCAAATAGCATTTATTTCTATATATATATATCTTTTTTTATTGACATGGTATTTACTCTGCCCATAACCTATAAGCTCCCGCGATGGTGCTTGTTTTCAACACTGGACAGCTGTGGTGCTGTCTTGGTCTGGTCCCTCGCCCAAGAGTGTTTACCTGTTTCTGCTCAGGCCAGCCTTTTGCGATGTTGGGTGTTAGTATCGTATGTTAGTTTTTTTGTATTTTTCCAGAGTTTTGTGTAGTCTGAGTATGATACCTTAGCCTACTATGTACATCTACTTGGGTGTCATGCAGTCTTGCGGGAGAGGATCCCGTTCCATTTTGATTTGTTACAGCATCCTTTCACCCAAGCCCTGGCCTTAGATAGTGCACCAGTGTGCCAGAACACACTCGGACCCTTTAGGACTGTGACCAGGTGGGATGGTTTTGTTGTTTGCTTAGCCATTTTGTTTTTCAGGGTGGATCAGATGCATGACCGTGGCCTGTCCATTTCTGTGTTGGTTTGTGCCATTACACATACACAGGTGGACTGTGCCATGTGGTGATAGCTTTCCTGATTTCCTTTGTATTTAGGAGGGCTAATTGTCCTATTTTTAATACCTACCATTTTCTCTGGACTGTATTTTTCTTTTTGCGCCAGTACAGAGCAAGCAGCGACTGCGCTCAGGGGCAGGTGCGCTTTTGCTGTGTCAGTAAGTAGTTGTTTTATTTACGAATTGTTTGTAGTGGTCAAGGTTATGGATTGCCTGTTGTTTTGTGTTGTGTTAATTCCAGGCATGTGCTGCCATGGCCAGCACACTTCTCTCATAGATTTTTGTGTTACTCATTTCCATCAGTAGTATTGGGGCAACCATGTGCCTAGTGTCCATGCGGGGGGTTAGTGTGTAAATGTGTAACCTGATTCTGTGGTCTAGTGGTGCGCTAGTATTTTTAGGTACGTTTCGCTTCTACTTGTTAATTGTGTTGCATTGCATTTTTTGTGTAGTTCTATTGTAGAATATCTTTTGTGTACTTGGAGACATATTTTAAGGGCTTAATTTTGCAGTACCTGTAGCCTGTTTAGTAATTTGGTGTTTCCTCCCATGTATACTACATCACCGTTGTCGAAGATGGGGAGGATCATTCCTTTATATATTTTAATTGCCATGTTCTCAGTCATGTAGTATCTCAGTTTTGCCAGTAGCCATAATTTGTGGTTTGCTTTTTTGATAGTGTTTGTTATGCAAAGGTCATAACAGATATAGCATCCAGCTGATTTGACTGATAGAAGATTTAGAGCGAGAACAATACACCAAATCTGGAACACATCATTTACGACTATTATTGGTGGTTACTGGCTATAGTATATAATAGTGCCGCTTACCTCCAGTAGTGCTCATGACTTCTTCTGTTGTAGTTTGTTGCCCTGTCACTGATGAGGCTATGTATTTACCATAGAAAAGGTTGATAAGGAAAAACGATTCCATTAGTTACATGTAGGCAGATGGTGCCGCATTGTCTATTACATAGGGTTATGGTTCTTGAGTTTCAGCAATTTAGTTTATATAAGTGTACTAGATTGATCCTTATGATCCACATTAATTTACTTTGAAGGCAACATTTATTTTAAGAGGGTAACTTTGATGATATTCGAAGAGAAATGATGCAAAATTTATGTTGGTATGCGTATCAAAATGCTATGTTCGATTAAAGTGAATTAATATTCCTTGTATGCAGTCATAACTTACCAAATTGTGCATATTACTGCGGTAATATGGGTAATTCGAGACCGAGTCGGAGCTGACTCCCCCTCCTTCCCCACGCCACTTCCCTCTCCCCGCCTCCCCTCTCACTCAGCCACCTCCCTACAGGCGGCGACACCACCGCCCTGCCTCCCTACTCCTTCCCCCACTCCCCTCCAGATGGCGCCACCACCCCACGACCCGGAACCAGCGCTCTGACGTCACCCTCCCCTCCCCCTACACTCCCCTCCGCCCACGCTCAGCCCACTTCTCACCAGCCAGCGCACCGACAAGACCACCTAAATTCGACCACCCACCCACCCAACATCGAGAGATGGAAGGTTGAAGCCCGGATCCCGCCCGACACACAACACCTCACCCCTCCATCGACCCTCCACTTCCCCCCCCCCGCCTTTCCCTTCCTTCCTATACCTCCCCCCTTCCTCACAACCTCCTACGCCCCTTCCCCCCAACCCCCCCCTACCGCACAATCCAACACACACAACACCTGTCCGCATACCTGATGCACTTACCTATTACCTTGCTGATCATCACTTGAACTGATACATTCACTATATGTACCATGAACTATTGACTCTATTGATGACCTACACCCGATAGTAACTATTGAACTTACTGATTCACCACCTACTCAGGCATTCATTAAGCTATCTAAACCACTGACTCTTGATGATCTACATGATCCACCTAACTACTGATTATACCACTCCTTCTTATTACTGCATGACCATTGATTACCGATGCCCAGACTGTTCACTGTTGCCTTGATGCCTTGTTCATCATTTGTTCGCTATAGTTCATTCACGCTACTTGATACATTCACTGTCACACTGAGATACTTATTTAGTTACGATGTTGACCCCCTCCTGAACTCCAATAAAGTTCCATAATATAGCTCCGTCTTGTGTCGTGAATTATGGTTAACTTCACATACACTTGCAGCGTAATCATGCAAAGTACCTTGTGCATATGCACTGGTTGAATCGAATGCAATGTACAATTTTTGTACTAATGTTGAATAGTTTGATGTACAAGTGTATTTTGTTTTTAGTTCCTATTATGTTTTGGGGATAAATATAATTAGGTTGAGTATTATTATCTACCTTACTTTGGTTTTGACGTAACTATTTCTTTAAATGGCTAATTGTGAAGAGATTTGAAGTTCAAACATGTTATTATTTCTTCACTAAGGCAACACATATCACTACATGACAAGTTCACATTTTTGCAATTTGTAATTGTGTCATTATATAATGAATTTCAAATAGCAATTATTTCTATATATATATATATTTTTTTTATTGATATTGCATTTACTCTGCCCATAACCTATAAGCTCCCGCGATGGCGCTTGTTTTCAACACTGAACAGCTGTGGTGCTGTCTTGGTCTGGTCCCTCGCCCAAGAGTGTTTACCTGTTTCTGCTCAGGCCAGCCTTTTGCGATGTTGGGTGTTAATATCGTATGTTAGTTTTTTTGTATTTTTCCAGAGTTTTGTGTAGTCTGAGTATGATACCTTAGCCTACTATGTACATCTACTTGGGTGTCATGCAGTCTTGCGGGAGAGGATCCCGTCCCATTTTGATTTGTTACAGCATCCTTTCACCCAAGCCCTGGCCTTAGATAGTGCACCAGTGTGCCAGAATACACTCGGACCCTTTAGGACTGTGACCAGGAGGGATGGTTTTGTTGTTTGCTTAGCCATTTTGTTTTTCAGGGTGGATCAGATGCATGACCGTGGCCTGTCCATTTCTGTGTTGGTTTGTGCCATTACACATACACAGGTGGACTGTGCCATGTGGTGATAGCTTTCCTGATTTCCTTTGTATTTAGGAGGGCTAATTGTCCTATTTTTAATACCTACCATTTTCTCTGGCCTGTATTTTTCTTTTTGCGCCAGTACAGAGCAATCAGTGACTGCGCTCAGGGGCAGGTGCAATTTTGCTGTGTCAGTAAGTAGTTGTTTTATTTACGAATTGTTTGTTGTGGTCAAGGTTATGGATTGCCTGTTGCTTTGTGTTGTGTTAATTCCAGGCATGTGCTGCCATGGCCAGCACACTTCTCTCATAGATTTTTGTGTTACTCATTTCCATCAGTAGTATTGGGGCAACCATGTGCCTAGTGTCCATGCGGGGGGTTACTGTGTAACCTGATTCTGTGGTGTAGTGGTGCGCTAGTATTTTTAGGTGCGTTTCGCTTCTACTTGTTAATTGTGTTGCATTGCATTTTCTGTGTAGTTCTATTGTAGGATATCTTTTGTGTACTTGGAGACATATTTTAAGGGCTTAATTTTGCAGTACCTGTAGCCTGTTTAGTAATTTGGTGTTTCCTCCCATGTATACTACATCACCGTTGTCGAAGATGGGGAGGATCATTCCTTTATATATTTTAATTGCCATGTTCTCAGTCATGTAGTATCTCAGTTTTGCCAGTAGCCATATTTCGTGGTTGGCTTTTTTGATAGTGTTTGTTATGCAAAGGTCATAACAGATATAGCATCCAGCTGATTTGACTGATAGAAGATTTAGAGCGAGAACAATACACCAAATCGGGAACACATCATTTACGAGTATTATTGGTGGTTACCGGCTATAGTATATAATAGTGCCGCTTACCTCCAGTAGTGCTCATGACTTCTTCTGTTGTAGTTTGTTGCCCTGTCACTGATGAGGCTATGTATTTACCACAGAAAAGGTTGATAAGGAAAAAAGATTCCATTAGTTACATGTAGGCAGATGGTGCCGCATTGTCTATTACATAGGGTTATGGTTCTTGAGTTTCAGCAATTTAGTTGATATAAGTGTACTAGATTGATCATTATGATCCACATTAATTTACTTTGAAGGCAACATTTATTTTATGAGGGTAACTTTGATGATATTCGAAGAGAAATGATGCAAAATTTATGTTGGTATGCGTATCAAAATGCTATGTTCGATTAAAGTGAATTAATATTCCTTGTATGCAGTAATAACTTACCAAATTATGGTTAACTTCACATACACTCGCAGCGTAATCATGCAAAGTACCTTGTGCATATGCACTGGTTGAATCAAATGTAATGTACAATTTTTGTACTAATGTTGTATAGTTTGATGTACAAGTGTATTTTGTTTTTAGTTCCTATTATGTTTTGGGGATAAATATAATTAGGTTGAGTATTATTATCTACCTTACTTTGGTTTTGACGTAACTATTTCTTTAAATGGCTAATTGTGAAGAGATTTGAACTGCAAACATGTTATTATTTCTTCACTGAGGCAGCACATATCACTGCACGACAAGTTCACATTTTTGCTATTTGTAATTGTGTCATTATATAATGAATTTCAAATAGCATTTATTTCTATATATATATATTTTTTTTTTATTGACATGGTATTTACTCTGCCCATAACCTATAAGCTCCCTCGATGGCGCTTGTTTTCAACAAGTACTGGACAGCTGTGGTGCTGTCTTGGTCTGGTCCCTCGCCCAAGAGTGTTTACCTGTTTCTGCTCAGGCCAGCCTTTTGCGATGTTGGGTGTTAGTATCGTATGTTAGTTTTTTTGGTATTTTTCCAGAGTTTCGTGTAGTCTGATTATGATACATTAGGCTACTATGTACATCTACTTGGGTGTCATGCAGGCTTGCGGGAGAGGATCCCGTCCCATTTTGATTTGTTACGGCATCCTTTCACCCAAGCTCTGGCCTTAGATAGTGCGCCAGTGTGCCAGAACACACTCGGATCCTTTAGGACTGTGACCAGGTGAGATGGTTTTGTTGTTTGCTTAGCCATTTTGTATTTCAGGGAGCATCAGATGCATCAGATGCATGACCGTAGCCTGTCCATTTCTGTGTTGGTTTGTGCCACTACACATACACAGGTGGACTGTGCCATTTGGTGATAGCCTTCCTGATTTCCTTTGTATTTAGGAGGGCTAATTGTCCTATTTTTAATACCTACCATTTTCTCTGGCCTGTATTTTTCTTTTTGCGGCAGTACACAGCAAGCAGCGACTGCGCTCAGGTGCAGGTGTGATTTGGCTGTGTCAGTAAGTAGTTGTTTTATTTACGAATTGTTTGTAGTGGTCAAGGTTATGGATTGCCTGTTGTTTTGTGTTGTGTTAATTCCAGGCATGTGCTGCCATGGCCAGCACACTTCTCTCACAGATTTTTGTGTTACTCATTTCCATCAGTAGTATTGGGGCAACCATGTGCCTAGTGTCCATGCGGGGGTTTACTGTGTAACCTGATTCTGTGGTGTAGTGGTGCACTAGTATTTTTAGGTGCGTTTCGCTTCTACTTGTTAATTGTGTCGCATTGCATTTTTTGTGTAGTTCTATTGTAGGATATCTTTTGTGTACTTGGAGACATATTTTAAGGGCTTAATTTTGCAGTACCTGTAGCCTGTTTAGTAATTTGGTGTTTCCTCCCATGTATACTGCATCACCGTTGTCGAAGATGGGGAGGATCATTCCTTTATATATTTTAATTGCCATGTTCTCAGTCATGTAGTATCTCAGTTTTGTCAGTAGCCATATTTCGTGGTTGGCTTTTTTGATAGTGTTTATTATGCAAAGGTCATAACAGATATAGCATCCAGCTGATTTGACTGATAGAAGATTTAGAGCGAGAACAATACACCAAATCGGGAACACATCATTTACGAGTATTATTGGTGGTTACCGGCTATAGTATATAATAGTGCCGCTTGCCTCCAGTAGTGCTCATGACTTCTTCTGTTGTAGTTTGTTGCCCTGTCACTGATGAGGCTATGTATTTACCATAGAAAAGGTTGATAAGGAAAAAAGATTCCATTAGTTACATGTAGGCAGATGGTGCCGCATTGTCTATTACATAGGGTTATGGTTCTTGAGTTTCAGCAATTTAGTTGATATAAGTGTACTAGATTGATCATTATGATCCACATTAATTTACTTTGAAGGCAACATTTATTTTATGAGGGTAACTTTGATGATATTCGAAGAGAAATGATGCAAAATTTATGTTGGTATGCATATCAAAATGCTATGTTCGATTAAAGTGAATTAATATTCCTTGTATGCAGTAATAACTTACCAAATTATGGTTAACTTCACATACACTCGCAGCGTAATCATGCAAAGTACCTTGTGCATATGCACTGGCTGAATCAAATGTAATGAACAATTTTTGTACTAATGTTGTATAGTTTGATGTACAAGTGTATTTTGTTTTTAGTTCTTATTATGTTTTGGGGATAAATATAATTAGGTTGAGTATTATTATCTACCTTACTTTGGTTTTGACGTAACTATTTCTTTAAATGGCTAATTGTGAAGAGATTTGAAGTGCAAACATGTTATTATTTCTTCACTAAGGCAGCACATATCACTGCACGACAAGTTCACATTTTTGCTATTTGTAATTGTGTCATTATATAATGAATTTCAAATAGCATTTATTTCTATATATATATATATTTTTTTTATTGACATGGTATTTACTCTGCCCATAACCTATAAGCTCCCTCGATGGCGCTTGTTTTCAACAAGTACTGGACAGCTGTGGTGCTGTCTTGGTCTGGTCCCTCGCCCAAGAGTGTTTACCTGTTTCTGCTCAGGCCAGCCTTTTGCGATGTTGGGTGTTAGTATCGTATGTTAGTTTTTTTGTATTTTTTCCAGAGTTTGTCTATCTGATTATGATACATTAGGCTACTATGTACATTCGCTTGGGAGTCCATGCAGGCTTGCGGGAGAGTATCCCTCCCATTTTTGATTGTTACAGCATCCATTCACCCAAGCCCTGTCCTAGATAGTGGCGCCAGTTGCAAGAACCACACTCGACCCTTTAGAGGACTGTGACCAGCTGGGATGGTTTTGTTGTTTTGCTTAGAGTCCATTTTGTATTCAGGGAGCATCAGATGCATCAGAATGCATGACCGAGCCTGTCATTTATGTGTTCGTTTTGTGCCACTACACATACACAGGTGGACTGTGCCATTTGGTGATAGCCTTCCTGATTTCCTTTGTATTTAGGAGGGCTAATTGTCCTATTTTTAATACCTACCATTTTCTCTGGCCTGTATTTTTCTTTTTGCGGCAGTACACAGCAAGCAGCGACTGCGCTCAGGTGCAGGTGTGATTTTGCTGTGTCAGTAAGTAGTTGTTTTATTTACGAATTGTTTGTAGTGGTCAAGGTTATGGATTGCCTGTTGTTTTGTGTTGTGTTAATTCCAGGCATGTGCTGCCATGGCCAGCACACTTCTCTCACAGATTTTTGTGTTACTCATTTCCATCAGTAGTATTGGGGCAACCATGTGTCTAGTGTCCATGCGGGGGTTTACTGTGTAACCTGATTATGTGGTGTAGTGGTGCGCTAGTATTTTTAGGTGCGTTTCGCTTCTACTTGTTAATTGTGTTGCATTGCATTTTTTGTGTAGTTCTATTGTAGGATATCTTTGGTGTACTTGGAGACATATTTTAAGGGCTTAATTTTGCAGTACCTGTAGCCTGTTTAGTAATTTGGTGTTTCCTCCCATGTATACTACATCACCGTTGTCGAAGATGGGGAGGATCATTCCTTTATATATTTTAATTGCCATGTTCTCAGTCATGTAGTATCTCAGTTTTGCCAGTAGCCATATTTCGTGGTTGGCTTTTTTGATAGTGTTTGTTATGCAAAGGTCATAACAGATATAGCATCCAACTGATTTGACTGATAGAAGATTTAGAGCGAGAACAATACACCAAATCGGGAACACATCATTTACGAGTATTATTGGTGGTTACCGGCTATAATATATAATAGTGCCGCTTACCTCCAGTAGTGCTCATGACTTCTTCTGTTGTAGTTTGTTGCCCTGTGACTGATGAGGCTATGTATTTACCATAGAAAAGGTTGATAAGGAAAAAAGATTCCATTAGTTACATGTAGGCAGATGGTGCCGCATTGTCTATTACATAGGGTTATGGTTCTAGAGTGTCAGCAATTTAGTTGATATAAGTGTACTAGATTGATCATTATGATCCACATTAATTTACTTTGACGGCAACATTTATTTTAAGAGGGTAACTTTGATGATATTCGAAGAGAAATGATGCAAAATTTATGTTGGTATGCATATCAAAATGCTATGTTCGATTAAAGTGAATTAATATTCCTTGTATGCAGTAATAACTTACCAAATTATGGTTAACTTCACATACACTCGCAGCGTAATCATGCAAAGTACCTTGTGCATATGCACTGGTTGAATCAAATGTAATGTACAATTTTTGTACTAATGTTGTATAGTTTGATGTACAAGTGTATTTTGTTTTTAGTTCCTATTATGTTTTGGGGATAAATATAATTAGGTTGAGTATTATTATCTACCTTACTTTGGTTTTGACGTAACTATTTCTTTAAATGGCTAATTGTGAAGAGATTTGAACTGCAAACATGTTATTATTTCTTCACTGAGGCAGCACATATCACTGCACGACAAGTTCACATTTTTGCTATTTGTAATTGTGTCATTATATAATGAATTTCAAATAGCATTTATTTCTATATATATATATTTTTTTTTTATTGACATGGTATTTACTCTGCCCATAACCTATAAGCTCCCTCGATGGCGCTTGTTTTCAACAAGTACTGGACAGCTGTGGTGCTGTCTTGGTCTGGTCCCTCGCCCAAGAGTGTTTACCTGTTTCTGCTCAGGCCAGCCTTTTGCGATGTTGGGTGTTAGTATCGTATGTTAGTTTTTTTTGTATTTTTCCAGAGTTTTGTGTAGTCTGATTATGATACATTAGCCTACTATGTACATCTACTTGGGTGTCATGCAGGCTTTCGTGAGAGGATCCCGTCCCATTTTGATTTGTTACAGCATCCTTTCACCCAAGCCCTGGCCTTAGATATTGCGCCAGTGTGCCAGAACACACTCGGACCCTTTAGGACTGTGACCAGGTGGGATGGTTTTGTTGTTTGCTTAGCCATTTTGTATTTCAGGGAGCATCAGATGCATCAGATGCATGACCGTGGCCTGTCCATTTCTGTGTTGGTTTGTGCCACTCCACATACACATGTGGCCTGTGCCATTTGGTGATAGGCCTTCCTGATTTCCTTTGTATTTAGGAGGGCTAATTGTCCTATTTTTAATACCTACCATTTTCTCTGGCCTGTATTTTTCTTTTTGCGGCAGTACACAGCAAGCAGCGACTGCGCTCAGGTGCAGGTGTGATTTTGCTGTGTCAGTAAGTAGTTGTTTTATTTACGAATTGTTTGTAGTGGTCAAGGTTATGGATTGCCTGTTGTTTTGTGTTGTGTTAATTCCAGGCATGTGCTGCCATGGCCAGCACACTTCTCTCACAGATTTTTGTGTTACTCATTTCCATCAGTAGTATTGGGGCAACCATGTGCCTAGTGTCCATGCGGGGGGTTACTGTGTAACCTGATTCTGTGGTGTAGTGGTGCGCTAGTATTTTTAGGTGCGTTTCGCTTCTACTTGTTAATTGTGTTGCATTGCATTTTTTGTGTAGTTCTATTGTAGGATATCTTTTGTGTACTTGGAGACATATTTTAAGGGCTTAATTTTGCAGTACCTGTAGCCTGTTTAGTAATTTGGTGTTTCCTCCCATGTATACCACATCACCGTTGTCGAAGATGGGGAGGATCATTCCTTTATATATTTTAATTGCCATGTTCTCAGTCATGTAGTATCTCAGTTTTGCCAGTAGCCATATTTTGTGGTTTGCTTTTTTGATAGTGTTTGTTATGCAAAGGTCATAACAGATATAGCATCCAGCTGATTTGACTGATAGAAGATTTAGAGCGAGAACAATACACCAAATCGGGAACACATCATTTACTAGTATTATTGGTGGTTACTGGCTATAGTATATAATATTGCCGCTTACCTCCAGTAGTGCTCATGACTTCTTCTGTTGTAGTTTCTTGCCCTGTGACTGATGAGGTTATGTATTTACCATAGAAAAGGTTGATAAGGAAAAAAGATTCCATTAGTTACGTTTAGGCAGATGGTGTCGCATTGTCTATTAAATAGGGTTATGGTTCTTGAGTTTCAGCAATGTAGTTGATATAAGTGTACTAGATTGATCATTATGATCCACATTAATTTACTTTGAAAGCACCTTTTATTTTAAGAGGGTAACTTTGTTGATATTCGAAGAGAAATGATGCAAAATTTATGTTGGTATGTTCGATTAAAGTGAATTAATATTCCTTGTATGCAGTAATAACTTACCAAATTATGGTTGACTTCACATACACTCGCAGCGTAATCATGCAAAGTACCTTGCGCATATGCACTGGTTTGATTGAAATGTAATACACCATTTTTTCCCTAAAGTTGCATAGTTTGATGTACAAGTGTATTTTGTTTTTAGGTCCTATTACGTTTTGGGGATAGATATAATTAGGTTGAGTATTATTATCTACCTTACTTTGGTTTTGACGTAACCTTTTCTTTCAATGGCTGATACTTGGCGAAGGAGGAGAAGGAAGCAGGAGTTGGAATAACCACACTTTATTCAAGAGCGAATGCAGATAACATATAAAGTGTGAGAAGAGAATGGCAATCAAATAGTAAGATATAAGGGTAAATCAATCAATGTCTTAAGGTAAGTATGTATAGTCAATAATGAGTAAGATTAATATAAGGTATGTACAGAGTGAAGGTTATAGTTGGGAGTATCTGAAGGGCCAAAGCGTGCCACGTGTCCGCCCGTTAGTAGGGGTTATCACGTGACTTCATCTAGTACTAGTTAAGTTATGAGAGGGCGCCACCTTAACCCCCCCCCCCCCCATGCAACTCACGTCAGGACCGTCGCGGACCGGAAGCCAGCCCTTGCCACTCCAGAAACCAGCCTAGTCCACTAGGAGAAATGGTGCGATCAGTCAGGGTGGAGGGAGGCGAGTGGCTTAGGAGCAAGGAAGCGGCCAGTTATAAGGCCACGAGAGGGAGGGGGGGGATTACGTAATAGCGCAACGGTTAGGGCAGGGGGAGGTAGAGGGGGGGTCCTCCTCCCTCACCACGAATCACACGCAATGCAAGCATTACGACCAATTGTGTAGATATTTGAAGTGCAAACATGTTATTATTTCTTCACTAAGGCAGCACATATCACGACAAGTTCACATTTTTGCTATTTGTAATTGTGTCATTATATAATGAATTTCAAATAGCATTTATTTCTATATATATATATATATATATTTGTTTTATTGACAAGGTATTTACTCTTCCCATAACCTATAAGCTCCCACGACGGTGCTTGTTTTCAACACTGGAAAGCTGTGGTGCTGTCTTGGTCTGGTCCCTCGCCCAAGAGTGTTTACCTGTTTCTGCTCAGGCCAGCCTTTTGCGATGTTGGGTGTTAGTAGCGTATGGTAGTTTTTTTGTATTTTTCCATAGTTGTGTGTAGTCTGAGTATGATACCTTAGCCTACTATGTACATCTACTTGGGTGTCATGCAGGCTTGCAGGAGAGGATCCCGTCCCATTTTGATTTGTTACAGCATCCTTTCACCCAAGCCCTGGCCTTAGATAGTGCACCAGTGTGCCAGAACACACTCGGACCCTTTAGGACTGCGACCAGGTGGGATGGTTTTGTTGTTTGCTTAGCCATTTTGTATTTCAGGGTGGATCAGATGTATGACCGTGGCCTGTCAATTTCTGTGTTGCTTTGTGCCATTACACATACTGTGCCATGTGGTGTATTTTCCTTTTTGTGCCAGTACAGAGCAAGCAGCGACTGTGCTCAGGGGCAGGTCTGATTTTGCTGTGTAGGTAAGTAGTTGTTTTATTTACGAATTGTTTGTAATGGTCAAGGTTACGGATTGCCTGTTGTTTTGTGTTGTTTATTCCAGGCATGCGCTGCCATGGCCAGCACACTTCTCTCATAGATTTATGTGTTACTCCTTTCCATCAGTATTATTGGGGCCACCATGTGCCTAGTGTCAATGCGGGGGGTTACTGTGTAACCTGACTCTGTGGTGTAGTGGTGTGCTAGTATTTTCAGGTGCATTTCGTTTCTACTTGTTAATAGTGTTGCATTGCATTTTTTGTGTTGTTCTATTGTAGGATATCTTTTGTGTACTTGGAGACATATTTTAAGGGCTTAATTTTGCAGTACCTGTAGCCTGTTTAGTAGTTTGGTGTTTCCTCCCATGTATACTACATCACCGTTGTCGAAGATGGGGAGGATCATTCCTTTATATATTTTAATTGCCATGTTCTCAGTCATGTAGTATCTCCGCAGATACAACGTTAGGCATGTAATACATTTCATAAGAAGCACTGGGCGCCAGCGAGAACCCGGCCTCCTACAAAGTAAATTACACCCATGCGCATCCGCCCCTGCCATAACAGGAGCCGATGCACACGCTGTCTATCATGTTCTGCCAGAAGCGCTCACTATGAATATTACCTGTCCCAACGACACCGGTTGAGATACCGATGCCACCTGCACCGTCGCCACCGTCGCCGGAGCACGCGCTACCACTGCACTCAAGAGTGTAGGGTGTCAGCGCAGCTACCAGCTTCCTGCACTTACGGCACCGCCCACCTTTCGCAGCACCCTCCTCCTGGGCTGTTGTCACGACTGGCAACTCTGGCCAGTCCTTCAGCCCCTGCTGTGCAGCAGAAGGAGGACGTGGAGGGGATGGTGGGGGAGGTGAGGCTGACCTGTCCAACCCCTGATTGCGCTGCAGCTCAATGGCCGAGCCATCGGGCAGCACCACCAGGGACGAGGTCATCTTCCCTTCACCCCTACCACGGACGGTTCTACTCCCACGCCCGTAGTTTGCAGAGACATCACGCGCCCTCTGCCGCAGTGCTACCCTCCGCAGAGCTACCGAACCCCGACCTCGACCCCCTCTCGCCGATGATGCACCGCGGCCAGTATAAAACCACTCGCGACGCACCTCCACCGACCCCGGGTCGTACAAATACAGGGCAATCAACCTGTATCAAGGGTTTCCCTGCTGAAGTGGTAGTCGGTGCGCTGCTTCACTGTGAAGGAGACCACCCGCTTCGACACGGACTGAGGATTCCACTGAATCTCACTCAGCCCCTCCACAACGTCATCGATCATGCGTCCGTGGCCCTCCATGAGATGCTTGATCATTGCACCACGGCGAGCGGTCGTGAAGTACTGTCCCGTCGCTCTAAGCGTCAGACAGCCCTCACAACCACTCACCACGTTGAATGGTCTGTGCACCTCCATAGAGGAGCGGTGTGCAGGTGGCCCTGACAAATGTGACGAGCCAACTGTGCCCACCGCAGAAACAACTTAAGGATCCATCGATGCCCAACCTGGTTCAACTCACAGAACAGGCAAGCCTATCCCGGTCGAAACACACACCAGACATACCCAAGACACGCCAGTTCTTGTTTTGTATACCCCTTGCGCTTCGCTGGATTTTTCAATGCGGCAAAAAGCGACAGCAAGTGCGCATTGTTAATTTGTACCAGTCCAGCGGCGTCCGAGGATGGCTATCTGGCTCGGCCCAGCCCTCGTCGTCGGAGACCTCGTACTCTCCGTCAACATCATAAGGCCGTAAAACCTGTCAGTAGCCTTTTTGCCAGACCACATAGTCTCTAATATTTCGTGGTCTATCGTGGTCATCATGCCACAATCGCGACAGGGTATTCTCGGTCAAGCCTGCCGCGTTCCCCGAAAGGAACCGCGCTAGCTTGACCGGCCCACCCTTACGCGACCGGACGATCCACTCTGATGAAAGTGTCAAGTTCTCAGCTATCGGAAAATCCAGCTCAACACCAAACACACCACTGACCCGCCCACTCGCAAGCCTGTAGGCAACCTGACCCGTCGACCGATCAGTCCGCCCTCCTTGTCCCACTGGCTGTCCCGAGGGAGCAACACCAGAACAAGAAGCGACCACTGTCGACGGGCGCGCAGTACGAGAACTGCTGTCAGTGGGAACGTCATCAACGTCCACAGGTACAGCTCACTTCGAACCATCGCTATTATGATAGCAATAGTTGAACGAACCGTACAACACCTTTGGAGGAAATGACGCCTTTGGAGGCAATTTCGCAAACTCCGAGTGAGGAACAATGTCACGCTGTACAGAGGCCTTTGCCTTCTCCACAGCAATCCTCAAGGCACCGGACACTGGAGAAGGGGCAGGAGGCCAAAGCAGCTCACCGCCCACAACCGGGGTAGACACGACATTCCCTCTCCAGAACCGCCCCCTACTGACCGTCCGTTGTCATGAGGTGCCGGCGCCAGACTCCTGAGGGTTCTAGCACCTACATCCTCAGAGCTTGCGGACGTCTTCATAGGGGGTCAGACAGCAACTGCGGTCGGCGGCACCACCTGGCAAGAACCCGATGAGCCACCGCTGAGAGGCTGCACCATCCTCACCTCAGCTGGGCTGAGCGAGAACGGATCTGTCCGAGAAGAACACTCTGACTCCCTCACAGCCCTCGCACGAAGCTGCCACTCCCGAAAGCGTGACAACTCGTCAGAAATTACCATCGTCTGAGCACTAATGACAATGGAAGCAGTGTGAAGCCAATCACTCGACCCGTCAGCGGAACGTAATGACAGGCCAGCTACTACCGGAGGAGAAACCAGCCCAGCCGTCGTAACCCGCTGAGGGCCCCTCGCGACCATCAACACGGGCGACAATAGGGGACTAGACAGCTGTGGAGAAACTGCACCAACAATCTCCCCACCACCTAATGGCCTAATGGTCCCTATGCAGGATATACCCACATCGTCGCCGCCCTCGACCTCTGCAAAGAGAAGATCGAGGGGATTTGAAGCCTCAGCTCCCCCTAATGGAGTGCTGGGCGAATCTAGAATATCATCCGCCATGTTGAAAACACGACGAACTGCCACGGCAGCTCAGTCGCGCCTCCTCCACGACAGACGAACGCCGTACACGCTGTGTCAAGTCTGTGCGGTAAACGCACAGACTAACACAGTCGCAGCCAGCCTTGCTATACTCTTATTTTTGTCACAGACCACAGTCAACAATATGCCCCCACTTTTTTTATTTGTTGCTGTTCCTCTGTTATCTCCAGTCAACCATATACGATGACAGACAGTCCAGGTAAAAAAATGTAAAATTTAAGACCTAAATGCACTGGGATTGGTCCCACTGCTTCACTGGTCACAGATGGTCCAGTGTACTATTAACAACTCCACCCCAACAACATAATTCATAAACTCACATAACTAGCTTCATTAGAGTTACACTAGAATTTTTCCTAACAAACCAACATTTATATACCGCTTGCCTAGCTGCAACTGAACATTAAAACTTACTACAAGTTTACCAACTGAATACAGAAGATAACTTCTGCTTACATTCTAAATACTATGTAAATACTCACATTGATCTGACTAATATTGATCTAGTTATGTGACACTACTGTACCATATTGTTATGGAACTTTGGGTTTCAGAATTTCATTGTGTTACATGGTGCAAATTGTCTATTCAACAGGTATTGTACACTTTATTCTATATACCTTTTGTGTAAATAACACTGAATTGACAAATGGCTGGAAGACCAGTGCTTCGGCACTGACAAAAGACTTATTCAGCGGAATAAACATATTTACCACAAAAAAAAACAAAGACACCCACCTAGTTAGCCGGCAGCCGGTAGAGTGACTGGCTCCATGACCGTATGTGCAGAACCGCGAAGTCCAGTCGGTGTGCTAACCAGAGAGTGCCTACTTCACTCATGAAACACCAGGTGTGCCACTGGTACAACTAGCATGACCTAATTAGGAACCCATCCAAACCACCCGACAGCGGTATTCCCCGCCCCCCGCAGTACCGCTGACGTCACCGCACCACGCGGTCACGGAGCATCCCCAACCGCATAATATAATGGTGACCTAGTTAGCTCTACCACAAGTCACGCCCGCCAGCCAGTGCACAATACCGGGCCACCCCCGGCGACAGATTACCGCCACTTACGCAGTACCCACCAACAACAACACATACTGCGTAGTGACAGTAACCCACTTGCCCGCTTACACGCAGATGCTATAAGTGACCCAGTTAAGCCCAACTGAACAGTCTACCCTGTTACACACCCATGCCCGCAGTAAATATAAACACTCCCATGATGATAGCAGCTAACATGTGGTACGCCCCATCAACCATAACCAACGCGTTAGACAAGAAATAGCAGATAATCAACACATGGCTTAGGCAGAGGCATTACGCAGAACAGTAGTAACTGCGCCCATTCATTGGCGCCCCCGGTCTTTCGCCACTACTCTCAAATAACTGCGTAGCAAAGTTTAACTGAACATATGTACTACGTTACTCGTTATGTGACAGGGATTAGATTATCTCATGTACGCCCAACCCCTGGAGACCCGACAACACCAGGGTGGAGTAGCCTAATACCCGCTACTCCACCCAGACCAGTTATCTACGTCGTAATGCTAATCGCTCAGATCGCCGCACAGGCGGTGCATCCAAGCTCACTTCAGACCCCTGTCTAACTGGTACAAAGTCGCTGTCACTACCCGAGCTACTGCGTACAGAAACAACACTATCGGTATCAGACACGGATCTAGAACGACGCCAACGTATATTTTTCCGCTTGTCAGGCATATGGCGCTTAGGGTGCATAGCCTCTCCCACAGTAACTGGAAGCCCAGGCACTCTCTTCCGATTGAACGCATCTATAGTGCCAGCCTCCACCTTTGCAGGTGCAGGCCCGTCCCCTACATGCACATCCAACCAGGAGGATGGTCCGGCGTTTCTAGACATCTGCTCGGTGTAAAGCTTTAGATGTCTAACGTTAGATTTACGGTATTTTCCATCCTTGCCCTGTGGTATCAGAGACAACTTCTGTTATAGTAAAGGGACCATCCCAGTTCTTCACGAGCTTGACCCGAGCTAGCGGCGCATGATACTGCACTACCTGATCTCCAACCTTAAACTGGTGCCACCCCAAACTGCAGATCAGCTGCCAGTCGGAGCTCCTCCCCAAAGAGTAACTTGTTAGGAGTCACACCTGTAGATGCATGCTCCGTACAGTTATATGCGTGTGCCACAAACTTGACCTGTAAATCCCAATCATCTTGAAAGTCATTCATACAAGCCAACGCAGATATTAGCGTCTTATTAAAGCGCTCTACCATACCATCCGATTGTGGACAGTATGGGTTCGTACACGTTTTTTTTACGCCCAACAAGCGCAACATGGACTGAAACACTGTGGACTCAAATTCCTGTCCCTGATCCGAATGGATCAGCATTGGGGCACCGAATATTAATACCCAATTATCCACCAATGCCTGCGCTGCAGTGGGTGCAGTGTGATCTTTAAAGGGGTTCACTTGCACATACTTAGTGTAATAGTCTTGGACTACCATCATCACCCCATTCCCCCTAGACGTTGTCTTAAACCCGGACACAAAGTCACACGCTAGACGGTGCCACCGATGCCCAGACAATTCCTGAGTCAACGGTAGCTTAGCAATCCCCTCACCCGGCAATCCCCTCACCCGGCTTGGCAAGTTCGTACCCACCGCCTAATATCAGAAGCCATGCCAGGCCAATAGAACCGCCAAGCTAAACGTTTGGTGGAGTGAACCCGTCCAAAGTACGTAGCTATAGAATGCCCATGACAAAACAACAACACATCATCGCGCAATGCGAATGGCACAGTGATCTGCAGGCGACTGCATAGGTCCTCACCCACTATCTTCCACCTGCAGAGCACACCTGTTTAACCGTCGGGCTAATCCACCCCCGCTTAAGGCGACCCTACGTGTTAATTTATATATTTATTTCCATGTGAATTTCCTGGGCCAGCCGCGGACCGCCGCTGCCTCTCGTCCCGCCTGCAAATAATCAGTTGAGTAGTCTCGCCCACTTCACATGCATGCAGTTCCAGCAGATCCCATTGATTTATAATCTAACGAGTCTCTGCATTCTCCACTGCCAGCTCGTCATGCTGAGGCTTGGAGCGGTCCTCCTCCAACCACTTGATCACACGCAGTATGGAGGGATCTTGGCGCTGTGCCAAACGAACCTCTGATAATGTCCAAATTCATCATCATCTATATCTGCCAGACGCATCGCAGATATTGCTGCGAGCACACAATTATGCACGCCACAGTCCGTGCAATCACCCCGGCCGCACTTAGGAACCGGGATTCTACTCAGACTATCTGCATTGATATGATCAACTCCCTTTCTGTACACAATGTGCTCATTAGTCACACCATATTCAGATAAAGTGGCCAACCGACGCCCCATCATCCCCTCCGCCTCCTTGAAATTCAACAACCAATGAAGAGAATGATGATCAATCCAGATAATAAAATCCGACCCTATCAAGAAATGTTTCCACTTCTTGCTATACACGACGATAGCCATCAACTCACGCTTCGTCGTGCAATAATTCACGGCGCGTTATTAAGTTTATTACTCGCAAAAGACAACGGGACCTCCACCCCATCCTGAACCTGACTCAACATGCCCGAGATTGCAAACCCCGATGCATCAGTGTCCAGAATGAACTGCCCCACCGCCCGCGGATACCGCAGCACTGGGGTCTGAGTAAAGGCACATTTTAAGCCCAGAAATGCCGCTTCCTGAGCGTCGCCCCACACAAATTGTTATCTTTTTTGCGGTAACGACCAAGTCCTGCAGAGGAACTGCTAACCGCGCAAAATCTGCAATGAAATGGCGGTAATATGACACAAACCCAAGGAATGATCTTACCTCCTTCATATCCTCAGGCCTGGGCCACCCCGCAATTGCAGAGAGCTTCTCCGGGTCTGCCTTAATCCCCCTCGCAGAAACAACACGCCCTAGGTACTGCGTCTCATGCCTAAAAAGCCTACACTTCGAAGCCTTGAGCCTCAGTCCATAGGAACGCAAATGATCAAACACTGCTTGAAGCCGATCCTCACATTCGGTTAGTGTCCGACCAAAGACAATGATATCATCCAAATACACCAGGCAGATCTTCCACTGAAGACCAGCCAGCATATCCGTCTTCATCTTCTCGAACGTGGCTGGAGCATTACACAGCCCAAACGGCTGCACGTTCCACTCGAATAAGCCTAGGTGAGTACTAAAAGCAGTCTTAGCAATGTGCTCCGGATCCATCGCTACCTGATGATAACCAGATTGCAGATCCAGAGTGCAAAACCACTCATTACCCCCCAAACCCTCAAGCGACTCATCTTTGCGCGGTGATGGGTAAGCATTTTTCCGCGTCACAGTATTGAGTTTTTTATAGTCGATGCAAAAACCGATTGAACCGTCCTTCTTCTTGACTAAGTGGACAGGGGAACTCCATGGGGAGTCACTACTCCTAATCACCCCACTATCCAGCAGCTTATGCAGCTCTGTCTCCAGTGCATCTTTTTTAGAATACACGAAACGCCGATACGGAATCCTAAAAACAGTGGAATCGCCAACATCAAGCCATGCTTAACCACCTCTGTCCAGCCTAACATCTCACCAGGAACTGGAAAATCCTGAATATTTCTACCCAGAAATTCCACAACCTGAGAGCTCTCGGACTCATCCACCACCTCACACCCCATAGCTAAGGGTACAAGGTGGGCAGGCAAGCTGCCACCAAGGGCCCCAGATACCTCAAGGGGTGCCACGCACTCCTCCGTAGTACCAAAGGTAACCATATTAGATACGTACCCCAGCGCCGCAATGCCCACTTCCCCTCTACTACTCACAACACTAGAGGGACAATTCAACTGCGCCGTACACGTGACACGCAGCTCAGGCCAACCGCTGCCCCAATTACCATGTAACTGCGAACAGCTGACCGGACAACAAAGCCCCGCGCCAACCCCGCCCACTGGGTCAACTGCACCAACAGCTGACTCAGCGACCTCGTTGCCGCGAGCAATGTCCACACCAGATTGTCTACCTAACTCAACTCTGGCATATTCGCAATGAACTTCGCCAAAGTCAGTAGCCTCACCAATCAACCCGATGGTTGTACCCTTATGTAACCTAACCGTATAACGAGTTGGATTAAACAAAGACACTACTGAATCAACAGGACTCCACACTAGCGTATTCTGACCCTTCAATCCCAGTTCATGCAATTCCGAGACTAATGGCTCAAATAAGCTTTGGTGATCCCCGTCAACCCCTACAGCTGTAATTTTAACATCACAACCGGTCATCGGAGCAATGCGAATATCTTGCACAACCGCAGACACAGTCTGACTATCGCAACTGCACCGTGAGTTGATACGGATATTGAAGATATAGGCTGCCAGCCTGCCGCAGCTCACAACCATAATACTCCAAAAATTCCGCACCCAAAATACCATCTTCTGAAATATCGGAAACAGTAGGGGCATAATGAAATATTTCCCCCCCGATCTCCAGAGATAGTATGGCTTGTCCGTACTGCTTGAGTGGCGCACCGGTGACAGTGACAGGCTTCACGCTATTATCAAAAAACACCTTATCACCGTCTAACTTATCGAAGAATTTTCATCCAACACATGTGACCGCAGCCCCACTGTCTATTAACAAATATGCGATAGTGTAACGCACACTCTCACATACCACCGTTTTCCGTCCAAAGTCCAGAAAGTGGAATCCACGAACAGGCGCTTACCACAAGGGTGAGATAGGTCGCACCCGTGACGCTGTACTATAAATTGCATACAGTCGTCCAAAGGCACGGGAGCCAAAGCAGAAATGCAACGCACTATCTGCTCCATGCGATCCCACAATACCGACTCCACTGGGATCGAATCACCAGGGGCGATCACCGGCGGTCCCACGCTAGCATCAGACTGCACACCGGCTTCCTCGTTAGTTAACACCGCATCCATTTTGGTGGTATCCGGGCTTGCCAATTGGGTTGGGCCCAAGCCCACATGGTCCAACCCTAGGCGTTTAAATTAGGCTTAGCCTTTGCATCTCTGTCTTTACGGTGACGCGCCAACCTAGCCCGATCAACACCTGCGTTGTCCCTACCCTCGCGATCACCAGCTATCAGAGGCTCCTCGAGAGTACGCTTCACCCCAGTACATTGTATAGGCCAATGACCAAACGCAAAGCAACGACCACACTCGTGATCTCGAGCACACATATCTTTCTTGGCTACGCGTCTGCATGCAGATAACCCAGATGAACCAGGCCCACCTGTCATTACCTGCGCAGCAGATTCTGCTCCCCCATCACATCGCGCACCCAACCCTGGACTAGCGCCTTAGTGATAGGCGGCGACCGATAATCCCCCCCCAGGGCTTGCACGGAAATTGCCACCCTCACGATAGCCCCCGCCTGTCGAACCCCGGAAGCTATTACCACCACGATAGCCCCCCCCCCCCCCCCCCCCCCGAACTACCCCGGGAGTAATTACCACCGCCATTACGCCGAGGATCCCATGGCGCATTATACGCCGCCACCTCAACCTCAAACTCACTATCCGACTCATCTGATAACCGAATACCTTTCACCGCAGTCGACCGCCCAGCACGCAGTGCCTTGGCGCAGTAATCGTCGACCACCTCAAACATCTCCTCCAAAGACGATTGACCCGGCCGCCAACGGTCATAGGCGGCACGCTGCTCACCAGGATCAAGGAGTGAGCACACAAAACATTCGACTATTTTAGTCTCGATTGCGCGCTCACTCATCCCAGTATCTCTCGCAGCCTCCCGCCCATCAACCTGTAGCTGTAGACCATACGCACGGTACGATCCATCCCGGGCAGTTTGGATGCGCTTCTTCCACTGATACCAGCGCGCCATGAGGTCCACAGGACGGAACTTATACGAGATGATCAGGAGTAACTCCCTCATCGTCGTCAACCCATGACGCCTCCACGCGTCCACGCAGTCCTGCGCCGGTCCATTCCTCAGCAGAGGCAACAGCTGAATGAGAGCTACGTTCTCATCCCACATATTGGACCGCATATCCAACGTAAAATCCTGCCACTAAGTATTCCACTCTTGTTTTGTTTAATACCCGTAAATGGTTTAGGACGCAAGGTCGGAATACGCGCCGAACCCGCCACAGGATACCGTAAAATATTTTCATCTAGCTCTAAAGTATCCCGGTTACATGACTCCCATCCAGCCCCACCCCAATAGAAGCCGGCTCCAGAATATTGCTGGATGAAACCGGGACAACCACATCTCTTCCACTGAGTACTGGCGGCCCACCAGCAGTCCAGGCAATGATCCGATGGGTAACGCATCACTGCCCAAACCCCCTGGGTCAGGAATCCTCACCCTCGGTACATCTTCATGAGTATTACCCACATATACGGAATCCTGAACCACACCCCCCCGAGAAGTAACATCCTCCCTAGGAGAGGGCACCGGCTCCCTCGGACCCCAATATGCACCACCTTAGAGGGCACCGGCAAATGCGGCGAGCTACCCGCGGAAGCCGGGTGCGCATTGTGCATGTTACTAGTAACATGAGTAATTCGTGACCTGGAGACGGCGCTAGTGTACCAGGATAAAGTACGCTGCTGGTTAACAGGCCTCTTAAGCTGGGACAGTGGGCCACGGGTTGTTCAAGCTATGGGAGAAGTGACTAGGTGCCAGGATAGCCTAGCTACGTTGCTAGGGTAGCTTTTGATTACTGGGTAGGCGCGTCTGCGCGCCTTGGGAACAGAACGTTCTGACACACTTTCTCAAGGCTAGTCAAGGAAGGTTCGTCTTGGAGTACGGTCCGACCTGCCTGCTATGTCTACGCTCAGGAACCTCTGCCCTTAGTTTTTCTCAGGACAACTTTGGAGTACGGTTGTGTGGAGTACGTGTGCTGCTTGTGGAGTCCAAATAGCATTCCTGAGTGGAATTACGTGCCTTAGCGGTAGAGGCCGTGGCTGCTCTGAGTTGGGTGGAATTATTTGCGCGTCCGGTATTCTCACTACAGCTTTGCATACGCAGAGTCCTTACGGATGTGGGACTCCGGTTCCCCCCTTGGAACTCTATTAGAGACTGTCGTCTTAAGCATCTCCTCGTGCTGGTGAGTAAGCCAATTACGGGCTTGGGCTCGGCTCTCATGTTGGCTAGTGTTGTTTAGCCAATTCGTCGAATAGCGTCCCTGTCAGCAGGTTCTTCAGCGTACCTGGGGCCGCACTGCGCAGCTCTCTCAGCCAGCGCCGGGGAGACCGTCCGGCACAAGCTTCAGAGTCTTCAGTGGCTGGCTGGGTCGCGCCGTGGCTGGCTGGGTCAACTCAGGTTCTAACCTGGTCCCCTTGCCTCCAGAATCAAGCATTGGACAGCCACTTACGGGCTTGGAACGTCTCCTCTTGGACTCACTGCTGTCTGGTCCTAAGGTAACTTAAGAGCACCTATGCTGGAAGTATTACAAGGGTGTCAGTGTATCTTCATACAGGAAGAGTGGAATATCTGTGGAACTTACACCTCCTACGAATCAACCCGCTGGAACTTATATTAACATATCAACGACCGGCTTGTGGTTACCCTTTACGGTTAGGGCTGTGCTTCCTTTTAATCCTCTTTAGGCACTGGCATTATGTATTATATAGAGAGCTGTAATAATTCTTGATTAAGATACTATCAATATTAGTACGCTCTAAGCGTTACTTCAATAATAGTACGCTCTGAGTCGGGTGAGTCTCTTGTCGGTTGCTGTGGAGTACGTGTGCTGTGGTGTACGTATGCTGGGAACTGGGCTCTGTGTAACGGATTACGGTTGAAGTGCTTCGGACCTACGGCTGATGTCTACCGCTCGACCAGGTGTTCTAACTTGAAGCACGGTTGGGTGGACTACGTGTGTTGGAGTGGATTCCGTGTGGAACTGGTCCTGGTCCTAAGTGTCTAGCTGCAGTGTCGTATCTTTTCTCTGAGAACCCTGTACTGTTGGGTGGATTAAGTACGGTTGGGTGGATTAAGTGGGTGGAGTGGATTCCGTGTGGAACTCGTCCTGGTCCTAAGTCTAGCTGCGATATCGTTCTCTTATCTGAGAACCCTGTACTGTCTGGCCAACTGCTGTCTAGCACGCCTATACAAGCTCCCGCGGCTTCTCCAGGCCTCGCTGCTGGGGGCAGTGGTTCATTATGCCTCTGCATCGCTCTACGCGGAAAAGGAGAGTCTCGGAGATGGAGGCGTCATCAGGCTCCCTCCTCTCGGGCCAAGCTTCGGGATTGTCTCCTGTAGCCGGCCCTAGCTCTCTGCCGGATCAGTTAGTGGATACCGACACAGTTACTACAAACAACGACACTGTGACGGTGGATTTCCTGCAGAGGGAGCTTAAAAAACACTGGGAGGCCAACACGAAACTGTTGGTTGAGCAACTAGAGAGCATCAAGGTGTCCCTGTGTGCAGGGAAGGCTACTTCGTCGCGGGATGTGGGTACTGAGTCGCAAGTGCCGCAGTCTCCCCCTAGGAGGAAAAAGAGATGTGTGAGTCATACGTCGTCGCCCGTGGTGGAACAAGCTTCAGACCCGGAGTCCGAGTCGCCAACTGGCTGCTCAAGGGGTAACCAAAGGAGGAAAAGAACGTCTTCATCATCGCGACGTCGGCGGCATCGTCGGCGCAAGCTTCAACGTGTGGCGTGGGGTGACTCCGACTCTGATGCTTCGGCGGCAGACCTTTCCTCTGCCTCCTCTTCGGATGACTTCCGTCGGCTACTAAGACACAGAGGTCGACGCGAAAAGCCTAAGAGGGGTAAGAAACGCCTGTTACCTCATCTGTTTGTGATTAGGGATGATGTGATGGGATCTGTACCACTGGGCTCTGCCACGTGGTATGAATATATGTCGGCTATCAACCGGTTGCTGAATGTAGATAGTCTGCATTCAAGATCCGTAAAGCATATCAGGCAACACATGGTGGATATCGCCGAAATGGCGGCTGTATGGGATTGGCACACTGTACTTCTGTGGTCGGAAAAGGTGTTTTCAATGATTAGCGACGGCCGCTTAGAGGGGGGTTGGGAGGACAGGGCTACAATTAAGGACATACAACGTGACATTTTTGCGGTGGGTACTAGACTAGCTGTAGGGAAAGATAAGAAGGCAGAAGGGGGCGCTAACGCGGGCTGGGTAGGGAGAGAGTTCAATGCAGCGGTAGATGGGGACCCTTGCCCGGGCTGGAACAAGGGTGACACTTGCGGATACTTCAAGTCGCATGGTGAGCTCCCTAACAAGTTTTGTCACTGTTGCAGTTGGTGCGCCAAGCGGTTCCGGAAAATGAACTTTCACCGTGAAATAGACTGCTTTAGTAAACGTAGGGCACAGGATAGGGTGAGCAGTATTGAGAATCCACCTTCCGCGTTGAAACCGGTTTTTACGGGGTAGGCCTCCCTGAGGCCACCCTTGACTCAAGGCCTAATGTAGGGAGTGTTAAAGTGCCGGTTGTGCTTCCCACTTACGATCGGCGAGCTTCTATTAAGAAGTGGCGAGGCTCGATATCCAATAACTTAGTAATTGTTCAAGATATTGCAGATTCCGCGGTGGAGTTGAGACCTGTTATTAATGGTGGGGGTACTATTACGAGTTCTGGCTCAGCGTTAACTTACGGGGATGGTAAAGAGATAGCGGGAACTGGGATGTTGAGTACAATAGGCCGGGTTATGGGCCACGGTAACTACGTACCTGTAGCAAGTGTCAGTACAGACAATATGGCAGATGACCTAACAAGGTCCGATATGACTAGCCCTTTAGATCAGGTCTGTAGCATGAACTCAGTTAATGTTTGTTGCTCTCAATGCAACGGCCCTTCGTGTTTGTCCAATGACTCCAAAGGGGTACTAAGTGACCTAGTCACTTCCGGGGTGGGTTCTTCTGAGTTACCTACAATGTCGGTCCCCACCCTAGATCGCGCGGGTACCAGTAATTCTCCGTTGCCTCACGCGAGCACTGTGACTGATGATGCTGTGTTAGTGGTGGATACTGAGGGTTCTGAGTTACTGCCGGTGGTGACACCGCGACAGATCATTTCACCCCTCCTTTTCAGGGACTCATTATTGTCGTTCTGGCCCGTGGTGAACTCTGCTATACTAGAGACAGCAGGGGAGTATCTCAGTATTTATGGTGAAGTTAGGAAGTTAGGTTTGCCAAATTATCTAGGAGCCAGGATCCCAGTTCCCTCTCGTCTAGTTATACAAGTCTGGCGAGATAAACTGATTAAATATGAAGACAAGGCGATTGTGGACTTTCTAGAATTCGGTTGGCCGGCCGATTATGTAGGCGAGAAGCCGCCGCTCTCGACATTCAGGAACCATAGGGAACAGGCGGGTAATGAGATATGGATTTCCAAATATATCAGTCGGGAGCTCCACGAAGGCGCATTGCTGGGTCCGTATGTTGATCCGCCCTTTACCCCCTGGTGTCAAGTTAGCCCCCTAATGACACGGCCCAAGAAAAATACAGTAGAGAGGAGGGTCATCGTCGATCTGAGCTTTCCCCGAGGGCGTAGCGTCAACTCAGGGATCGGAAGAGGGGTGTACCAGGGTGAGGAACTGAGCTTTAAGCTACCAGGTATTCTGGATCTTGCAGCTAAGGTGACAGTTTTGGGAAAAGGTTCCTTCTTATGGTCCGCTGACCTCTCGAGGGCTTATCGTCAGCTCCGAACATGCCCCCTATCGGTTCCTCTGTTTGGGATTCAGGCTGACACAAAGCTTTACTTTGATATTGCCCCCCCCTTTGGGTGTCGCACCTCGGCGATGGCGTGCGCCCGTACTACTCAGGCGGTCGTGTTTCTGTTGAGGGAAGCAGGGTACTTCTGTCTGTGCTACCTCGACGACTTCGTCGGGGTGGAAGCCTCTGAAGCAAGGGCGAGGGAGGCTTTTGATTACCTGGTATCATTAACTGGCGAACTCGGACTGACCTTAGCAAAGGAAAAATGTTTTCCACCTACTACGCAGCTCACCTGGCTGGGCTTCGTGGTAGATACGCAGGGTATGGTAGTTAGGATCCCCCAGGCTAAGCTTGAAGAGGTAGTTAGCCTCTGTATGGTGTGGTGTGTTGGCACCAAGGTAACTAGGAAGGCGATTCAGGTTTTAGTGGGGAAACTGCAATTTTTGTCGAGGTGTGTGTGCCCAGCGCGCCGCTTCATGAATAGACTCCTAGCGTTCTTGCGAGCAAGCCCTTTCTTTGGAACTATCTCTGTTACAAGAGAGGTTTTAGGTGACCTCGCTTGGTTTGCGAGCTACGCACGGCAGTCCAATGGTTTGGTCCTTATGCGTCCCTTGGCGCTTAAAATATGGCTGCTGGAGTGTGACTCATGTCTTCGGGGCGGGGGAGGGTTCTCACAGGACCATTATTTTACGGAGACTTACAGCCCCCACTTGTTGGAGAAGCACTTCCATATCGCTCAGCTGGAGGCCATTAACTTGGTTGCCGCTCTACATGCCCTTTCCCCACCAAATGTATCGGACTACCAGGTTGTCATTAACACCGACAACCTGGCTTCGCAGATAGTTCTAGACTCAGGCACGGGGAGGGATGAAGTGCTCTGCGCATGCGCAAGGGAAATTTGGCGCTTCGCGGCTGAGAGAACATGTGACATTGCTGTGAGACACGTGCCGGGAGTGCAGTTAGTTTTCGCAGACCTCCTGAGTAGGTGTGACGGCTCTCGGGCTCATGCTACCAGCGTGGCTGCGGAGTCTCGGCGTAGGGGCATTACTAGGGTGCGCTTAGACCATATGTTCTACGCCGAGCTGCTCAAGTTGTAACACTGCACTGTGACCTAGGAAGCTCGTTTCTTAATTGCCTCTCTCTTCCTAGGTCACCGTGTGCAGCTGCCCCGGAAAGTTCTAGAGTTGGTTAAGGCGGGCCTATCGGTGGGCTCGTGGAGGAACAAAAGAGTTCAGGCAGAGTGTTATGTTAAGTTTGCTACCCTGAACGAGGTTAATGTGTATAGACCACAAAGAGATGGCATACTAAACTATATAGCCTTTCTGGCTGACAAGCTGAAATCTCCAGGTGCAGTGAACAATTACCTAAGCGGGGCCAGAACATGGATTTTGTTACATAAAGGAAAGGTCGAGGCCTTTGATACTTACTTAGCTGGTATTATGAAAAAAGGGGTTCACAGGTTAAGCGTCCACAAGCCAGTACAGGCGCCACCGTTAACAGTCAGGGACATTAAAGGGATTGTTAAAGAATTCCGGAAGGCTGGTAACTGTACCCTTGTGCTAATTGCCGCAACACTGGTGGCTTACTTTACGTTCCTACGTCAATCTAACCTGTTTTTTGATCCGAGGTCGGACGACGCAGACCGTGCTTTGAAAGGGGCGGACATCCGGGTACGAGCGAGAAGCCTCCTCATACGGGTCCGGTCCACTAAGACGGCGAGGCTAGGAGGGAGCAGCTTCTCGGTGAGGCTCCCGTGCATTCCGGGGTCCCCGTGCTGCCCGCTGCATGCCTGGAAGAGGTACGTGAGGCATACGCCGGTCGGGTTCGGCGACCCCGCCTTTAAGCATAAAAGCGGAGCTCCTCTGTTAGCATCGTGCCTAACCAAGGCACTACGACTGGCGCTCACCCTGTCCGGGCACCCTTCCCCCTCCTCTGTGACACTGCATAGCCTGAGAAGAGGAGGAGCTCAATCTAGTGCCAAAGGTGGAGCGTCCGAAAAAGGGGTGCGGGAGGTAGGTCGCTGGAGCTCGGCAGCGCTGTTTCAGTATGTGGATCGGACCGCGTTCTCGGAAGCCCCTCAAACACTCTCATCCTTATTTGGCTGAGTGTTTGAGGTGCTTCCCTGTGATGCTCGCAACGGACTCCATAAGAACGTTTGCAACCGGTCTGTTCATGAGCCGGGTTAGTGTGGGGGGAGTAAACTTGTTGACAGCTCGGTTAGTGCTGTGACTACCGACGTAACTGGGTGAAGCTTAGAACGGTGGCTGCACATGTCAAGGGTCTCTCTGGCCCTCATTACTAGTTGGTTATCTGACGTGTTGCCAGGATGTTGCGGTGAGTAGCTGTGAGTAAGGAATATTGAACAAAGCCTGTTTCTGTAAACAAGGGGTGTCGTTACGAATGTCTGTGTATTACAAGGGTGCACCATCTGACGTTGTGTTAAATGTCTTTTTCAGTTGTTAAGGCTGGAGTGATTGACATCTCCTCGATTAAGACTCCTGAAGCTGTGTTTCTTCCACTACCGTAAGTTACCCTTAAGCTGTCTGGCCTATTGATACTTCCTCTGTCGTACGTACTGACGGTTCGCGGCGACCCTTGAGTGGGTGGCCGAGGGCCCCGCCCTTAAGTACTAGTCATAAGCATACCTGATCTCATGTTACTTAAACCTCTGCCTGTCATCTCAACTGATCACTGCAAACCTTAAGAGGTGTGGCTGTTATTGCACCGCTAACACGCCTTGCTATTGTTAAGCTGCCTTGATCTCATGATACTTGCCAACTGCCTTACCATCCAACTGATAACTGCAAACCTTAAGTGAGTGTGGCTGTTATCGCACCCTTTGTGAATGACTATTCTTAAGTTTAACTGAGCTCATGATACTTATTATCGTGACACATCGATTACCTGTCCGCTGGAACCCGTAAGTGCATGTGACTGTTATCGCGCCGTGTAAGTTCTCCTGAAGCCGTGTTTACTTCAGTTAGAGTGTGTATAGGTAGAGTTACTAATGCTAACTGATGTGGTAATTAAGCTTAACCTTTGCCTACTTGCCTGGTTACCAGTTTGTTCGAGTGTTGCTAACGTGTGTGTATGTTACAGTCTAAGGTAAGATGAGTCTGAAGCCATGTTACATTCAGATGAGAGCTTTTAGGTAGGTTCACGTTAACTGTTTAGGATAATGATTTGTTGCGACGGCCCGGATGTACCGCCCCTTTCCACCCCCCTTTATCCTGTTCCCTTGTCCTAATAAATAATTTGTGCACTATCTCTGTCTCCAGCGTCATGAATTATGCGCTGGATACTGCGTCTTGCGGCTATCTAACCACGTAGATTCAGTAACCTTCACACAGCTGTCGCCAAGCCCTAAACCACATCGAAACGCTAGTTTCTCAGCCTGAAAAGCTGCGCGCTCATCTGCAAGGGCCACCAGAGCAGAATCAATGCCGCACCTCTCGGCAGCTAGCAACTGTTCACACCTCTGATTCTCTCCCTGCAACTGAACATTCAGCGCCTCACACATGGATAAATCCTCAGTCTGCCTAAGGACAGCAGCTTACTGCTCCTCAACTAGAATCCGATTAGAATTTACCTCCTCTACGGAGATGCGCCGTGCCGTGTAAAGATGCAGCATTGGAGACTCTCAAATCATCCAACACTCATCTCTCCTCCGCCATCCGGTCAAACTTGACCCGCTTCCAAGCTCTTAGACGGCGAATACGCATCGATTCCTGATGCTCTACCTCCGTCTGCGACCCAGAAAACGTACGACCCATAACCAAATCATGCTCCAATGCGAACGTCAACGAGTCATCAGCTACGAGCCCTGTCTCCAAAGCCGGGAAAATCTCCCTACAACAGGGATCATGGGGATCACTGCGCTCAACTCCCATCCCCACAGAACGGACCGCTGAACTTTCCCACGGCGAATACTCCAGTGGCACTTCTCCCACAGGACTCCCGCGTACGCCCAGACCTAAATCATCATGAAACACGATTGAACTGCTACCCTCAAGTACATCCGGCTCCAAATCAGTATTGATCGACAGAGACCGTATAGCATGAAGAGCGAAGCGCACTCCCCGTGATGCCCTCACCAGTATTTTCATCAACCGAGAGAACATTTCGTGCTGCGTCAGAGGCTGCAACATTTTTCACCGCTGTGACACTCTCACCTGAAGGAGTGCCCAACTGTGTGTCATGCCCCCTGCCCTGCACTGCCACTGGTGTAAACAATGGCGCAATACCCAGCGGCGGACTGCCACTCAGCTGCGCTAACTGCGTCCAATAGCTATCAGACCCCGCAACACCGTCAGCAATCCCAGGCGACACCACCGATGCTGGCACAGGGGTGGCTACGCGCCCCCCGACCCCCCCCCCCCCCCCCCCCCCCCCCCCCGACCTATTGGCACCTGGCGGCACTCACCGATGACGCCGGCACCTGGATTCGGAATGAAAGTTTCAATAACCTCTCCAACAGGCAAATATTGAACTTGGTGTGGTGTACTCACCATAGAATTGTCCACGCCCCTTGGCGGTCCCCCCGCATCCGGACGCCTTGGGGAGGATCATTCCTTTATACATTTTAATTGCCATGTTCTCAGTCATGTAGTATCTCAGTTTTGCCAGTAGCCATATTTTGTGGTTTGCTTTTTTGATAGTGTTTGTTATGCAAAGGTCATAACAGATATGGCATCCAGCTGATTTCACTGATAGAAGATTTAGAGCGAGAACAACACACCATATCGGGAACACATCATTCACTAGTATTATTGGTGGTTACTGGCTATAGTATATAATAGTGCCGCTTACCTCCAGTAGTGATCATGACTTCTTCTGTTGTAGTTTCTTGCCTTCTGGCTGATGAGATTATGTATTTACCATAGAAAAGGTTGGTAAGGAAAAATGATTCCATTAGATACATGTCGGTCAGGTTATGTGTAACTTGTTTATCGTGAAAACTTATACATCTCTATATGAAATACTATGGTAGGTTAGGTTAGGTTAAGCATGGTAGTAGTGAGAACTTATGAATTTGCATACATGTATATCCCTACTATGCCAGGTTAGGTGTAACATATTGGTGAGAAAACTGGGTTAGCACAACCAGGTTTGCATTCAATGCTACTAAATGATGTTATTAAAGACACAAATGGTCATATATTATTATATATTATTAATACTAGTACTCTAGTTTAGTTTTTAAACTTTGGAATATAGTTCTTCAAATGAATAATTTGCAAACAAGTTTGTTGTTGTCTTATTTAAAAGCTGCTCCAAGCTTAGAAAATAGCTCAATGATATTCATAGTATGGCCTACTCGCCTTTTATTGTGATCCCCACTGACTTCTTCCTCAAGAAAGGTTTCTTCCAGACGGTGCAATGGAATGGGCTGTAGTTGCGAGTACGGATATACAACATCACACTTTGGGAATGAGGAGAGATCGTCAAATTCCTGAGATATCCTCTAATGGCCCCGCTATCCTTGTAAGGTATTCCGTATTCTATGTCTGGTAGTAGGGGCAATTTCCGTGTGTATTCATACAATTTGCCATGTTCGCTGTCAGTCCAATAGAGAACTAGGTTTTCATCTTCGGGGTGGTTGAATTCACATTTCAGTTGTATCCAACTGTTTGGATATGTCACGCTGGGTGTGACAGTAGGTATAACAGTTAAAAGCGCACCAGTCTCGGCTCCTGTGGATGCACAACAAGAGTCAATGTGTTGACTACTGAGAAAAAATTAGATACAGTGAGATAAGCAATACACCATATATTATGATGCACCATGCACACCATATTTCACATAATGAGACAAATAATGAATGCCTAGAATGCTGCACCATACGTGATATGTTAACACATGGTATGCTTGATTAATTTATTGATTGGTGGTTTGCTTTATGCCGTGTTGGCAGCATAGGCCATATTCATGGCGAGAACAGTTAAACAAATCATCAATTCAAACCATCGCCTTTCCATGTAAAAGTATACAATCAATTTTGTGTCAATAGACACTCATGAATTTTAAAACTCACAATCATATAGGTGATGTTGCTGCTCCATGCAGGCTCTATTCCTGTAGTGAGCTAATTAATTAGCATATAGCGGGGCGGGGAAGGGGACCCCCCCCCGCCCCTGACAGTTGCCCATTATGCAATCTCCCGCGCTCCCCCGCCTTATAAGCCAGCCTGCCTGCTGCCTCCCGCCACTCGCTTCCATCCCGGCCACACATGGCTTATTCCTTCTCGGAGGCTTACTCCTTTTCCGGGCCGACGCACCTCTACCGCCTCCGCGATCACACTACCACGCCCTACTACCGCAATGCCTTCAAACGGCAAGGGCCGAGGCCGACGCGCTGCACGGAGAGGGGCATGGAGGGCCTCTGATCAGCTGAGCTCGACCGCCTCCTCCAGGGGCTCCTCCCCGACGGGCTCCTCCCCGACGGGTCGACCATGGAGGGTACAGCCCGAGCACTGGAGTGCCTCACTTCAATGGTCGACACCATGAGCGTCTCCGCCCCTGCAGTCGAGGCTATGAGCCTCCTTGACCCCATGACGCCTCACCTCCGCCCCCACCCTGCCGACGGCCTCCGCCTATGCCTCTGGCACATCTGCCGCGCTGCCTCCGCCGCCCCAGCCGGCCCTCCCGGGGGCAATCCACCCGCAGTACGAGCGCTTCATGAGGCACTGCTCCCCTAGACTGCCTCCGGCTGCGCCCGCGAGCGTCATCGCACGCCTGCCCTCACCATGCCCAGCGGCGCCTCAGCCTCCGCCCCCCAGAGCTCCGAGCTCACCCGACCCAGGGCACAGCCCTGCTCCTCCCAGGCTGACACCCGCACCCCCTACAGCCGGGAGGTCCATGGCCCCCCTGTCCCCCCTGGAACCGTAAACCGCCTCATGCGACCGCGCAGGCGCCGGCGAGACCCATGGCGAAGCGTGCACCAAGCAGCGCCATGCCTGCGCCTACTGCACCAATGTGCGGCACATCCTCAGCACGCATAGCGAGGCGGCATGCATCAGCAAGCGCAACCGTGAGCGCGCGACCCCTGCCCCCTCTGCGGATTTTTGATCCGCCGCGACCCCCATGCTCAGCTCGGCGGGTCGTTGCCGGCCTCCCATCAACACTCGACCTGCCGCCTCACATCATGCCGCCCCGCCCACCACATGCTGGGGGCTAGTGGCATCCCCTAGTAAGACGGCGCCCGCCGATCGTCCTCGGATCGGCGGCCTGATTACAGCCACCCCCGCCGCCCCTCTCATCCTGGCCGCCCCAATGGCCGCCCCCCTTCAACCGGAAGTCGCACGCCTGCGACCCCTGGCCGGCGACCCCCGCAGCGGACCCGCCGCCCCCCACGGCTGCGCACACATGGCGTTACGTCACGGTCGCGGCGTCATCGGCGGCGTTATTGGAGCCACCCCAGCCGCCCCTCTCATCTCCGCCACCCCAACGGCCGCCCACCAACAACCAGAAGTCGCATGCCTGCGATCGGAAGTCGCCCGCCCCGACCCCAGCACGCGCGGCGACCCCCGCGGCGGCCCCGCCGCCCTCCATGGCTACACACACATGGCATTGCGTCACAGTCACGGCGGTATCACAGCCACTAGCCCTGCTGCGGACCACCACCCCTGCCACCCAGGCCCTGTCATCTCCAGCGCCCCTGGTGTTTATACGGGCAGTAGCTCCACCCCTGCCATCCCCGTCATCTCTGCCACTCCTGCGGCCGCCCACCACCAACCGGAAGCCGCAGGCCCGCGACCCGAAGCTGTCCGCCCCGGCCCTCCCACCCCTGTCATCTCCGCCGCCCCAGCGGCCGCCCACCACCAACCGGAAGCCGCATGCCCACAACCGGGAGTCAGAGCCACTACCTAGCCGGGCACCACCGCCTGCCCCCCTGCCGATGGAGCCAAGCCTCAGGCCCCCCCCCCCCCCCCATTTCCGGAACTCACCCGCCTGCCCGAAACCTGCCGCCCGCGGAACCACAGCCACCCTCCCCCCCGCCACCCCGACGGCCACTCCTCAGCTGGCGACACCGCCTACCTCGGCCGGGCTTACCCCCCGACCCTAACCCAGCCTCCCCTCCCCCTTTCCCCGCCTCCGCTCCCTACCACCCCTCTCCCCAACATCCACACCCCGCCCCTCCCAGCGCTACCGCCTTCGGCGCGCCCCTCTCGTTCCCCCACCGCACCTCCTCCCCCGCCCCTCCCCCCCCCACATGGGCGACCTCGGCGAGCCCATCCCCGATGTCGTCGACCCCCACATCCAAGACACCTTCCCCGCCCCCCCTCGTGCGGCCCCTCCTCCCACCAATACCGCCCCACCCTCCTCTCCATCTGGCCCCACGCCTCCGCCGAGGCCTGGAGAACCATCCAGTCCATGTTGCACATAGTGAGGTAAGTAATTGTTACATATCATGCATTCCATGTTGCACATAGTGAGGTAAGTACTTGTCACATAGCATGCCACCCCATGCATGCCATGTTGCACATAGTGAGGTAATTCTTACATAGCATGCCACCCCATGCATGGCATGTTGCATATAGTGAGGTAAGTAATTCTTACACAACATGTCACCCCATGCATGCCATGTTGCACATAGTGAGGTAAGTAATTGTCACATAGCATGTCACCCCATGCATGCCATGTTGCACATAGTGAGGTAAGTAATTGTCACATAGCATGCCACCCCATGTATGCCATGTTCCACATAGTGAGGTAATTCTTACATAGCATGCCACCCCATACATGCCATGCTGCACATAGCGAGGTAAGTAATTGTCAAATAGCATGTCACCCCATGCATGCCATGTTGCACATAGTGAGGTAAGTAATTGTCACATAGCATGCCACCCCATGCATGCCATGTTCCACATAGTGAGGTAATTCTTACATAGCATGCCACCCCATACATGACATGTTGCACATAGCGAGGTAAGTAATTGTCAAATAGCATGTCACCCCACGCATGCCATGTTGCACATAGTGAGGTAAGTAATTGTCACATAGCATGCCACACCATGCTTGCCATGTTGCACATAGTGAGGTAAGTGATTGTCACATAGCATGCCACCCCATGCATGCCATGTTGCACATATTGAGGTAAGTAATTGTCACATAGCATGCCACCCCATGCATGCCACGTTGCACCTAGTGAGGTAAGTGATTGTCACATAGCATGCCACCCCATGCATGCCATGTTGCACATAGTGAGGTAAGTAATTGTCACATAGCATGTCACCCCATGCATGCCATGTTGCACATAGTGAGGTAAGTAATTGTTACATAGCATGCCACCCCATGCATTCCATGTTGCACATAGTGAGGTAAGTAATTGTCACATAGCATGCCACCACATGCATGCCATGTTGCACATAGTGAGGTAAGTAATTGTCACATAGCATGCCACCCTATGCATGCCATGTTGCACATAGTGAGGTAAGTAATTGTCACATAGCATGTCACAACATGCATGCCATGTTGCACATAGTGAGGTAAGTAATTGTCACATAGCATGTCACACCATGCATGCCATGTTGCACATAGTGAGGTAAGTAATTGTCACATAGCATGCCACCCCATGCATGCCATGTTGCACATAGTGAGGTAAGTAATTCTCACATAGCATGCCACCCCATGCATGCCATGTTGCACATAGAGAGGTAAGTAATTGTCACCTAGCATGCCACCCCATGCATGCCATGTTGCACATAGTGAGGTAAGTAATTGCTACATAGCATGCCACCCCATGCATGCCATGTTGCACATAGTGAGGTAAGTAATTGTCACATAGCATGCCACCCCATGTATGCCATGTTGCACATAGTGAGGTAAGTAATTGTCACATAGCATGCCACCCCATGCATGCCATGTTCCACATAGTGAGCTAAGTAATTGTCACATAGCATGTCACACCATGCATGCCATGTTGCACATAGTGAGGTAAGTAATTGTCACATAGCATGTCACACCATGCATGCCCATGTTGCACATAGTGAGGTAAGTAATTCTCACATAGCATGCCACCCCATGCATGCCATGTTGCACATAGAGAGGTAAGTAATTGTCACCTAGCATGCCATGTTGCACATAGTGGGGTAAGTAATTGTCACATAGCATGCCACCCCATGCATGCCATGTTCCACATAGTGAGGTAATTCTCACATAGCATGCCACCCCATGCATGCCATGTTCCACATAGTGAGGTAAGTAATTGTCACGTAGCATGTTGCACTAAAATGAGCTTGGTTATTAACATCTAGCTTTTCAAGTTTCTTATTACTATCTTTATTGGAGAACAGGTTGTAGCTTATCATTATTATCATTAGCTCTACACCTGTTTGAAAATGGTGTTAACTATATCCATCTTACCCCAATCTGCAGTTGGCGTGTCGTTAAAATGATGTGTGTATATGGCTCGTTTCATGGTAAATGGGGCCAATGTATTTTCCAGTATGTAATGGTCAAAACCAATTATTGAAATAGTATAAGAGTTATTTTCTTTATAGAACTGGTATTCTTACACTTTGGATGGATAGTTATGAACAAATTATGGCCTAATGTGACATATTAAATACATACATGTTCATTCCAAAAATATGGTGTTTTAAAGGCATGAATGTGTGACATTGAGAATGTGGTCTTTTCTCCAGCCTAATTGACCTATATTTTGCATAGAATATTACCTTTTAGGCTATACACTAATAAAAGGACACCCTCACTTGAAATAACTGTCCATCTTGCCTGGATATCATTGTATCTTTTTCTTATATTCCATGGTGATTAAACTGTGTCTGGACGTAACTGTGGTGACCCCTGCTTGTCCCTAGTTTGTTATGTCAGGGAATATGCTATTCTGGGAATACCAGAGCTTCAGTCAGAAAACACTTGCTACTGTTGCATGTGTAACCCTATTTGTTAATACCATAACTAATAATAGCATTTATCTCCAAGGCTGTATGCAAAATTTAAGTTGAAGTCCCCTATCTTTGTTGGTGTCCCCTTAAATTGTGCTACATCCACAACCCAAAATTGGGTAGAATATAACTTCCCTATAAAGATTTATTTCATAACTTGTATACTTAGGGTTTCATAGCATAACATTAATTGTTTCATGCATTAAATATTCTAAAATAATTGTTGTTATTTATGAATCATATGTTACATTAAGTATGTTGGCGGAGGCTAACATTGATAATCTGCTCACGAGGCAAGGGCCATTTTTGTCTTTCTTCGTTAACCTCCGAGCAGCTAGATCGTCATTCTGCCACCTGCGCTCAGTCGCGCAACATTGATCACCCCCCCACCCACAGGAGAGTGACAAACTGATACTACAATCAACCACAATATCAGAACTTGCCTGAACTCTATAACTGACATCGGGTCCCGTAACCCACAAGCATTAAGATAACTGCTGGGCTTTCCATAGGTCATGACTTATTTTCATTTAATAAATATACCTTAAATGTTTTAATTGCCTTGTCTCTTTGTCCGAGTGTAGTGAATTCACCTTTGAGGCTGGCTAGTCAATTAATTATTATTATTCTGAAAAGATGGTAACCTAATCTATCTTTTCCTTCACATTACTAGTATAGGTACATACAAGAGTTGGTATTCAGCGAAAAGAATAGGGAAATACACAATATTCAATTTTTAGCCTAATGTCCCACTTTGGCCCCATTTACTATGAAACGATGCAAATTATATGAGTATAATAACTCAGAATTCCATACTCGCTCCTCACACCCACTCACCAGTAATCGGGTGATGGAGCCTCGGGCTAGTCATCTATTGCTCCAACCTACTCAACCTCAGCTCCAATGGTGGCGCCACTGCTTGCCTTGCTCATTAACCTGATTCACTTAGCGCCAAAAATGTTTCTATATATATACCTATATTTAAATTATCAATCATAAATTAATTACGCCAAGGAATTTGTGAAATCTAGAGGCTATGAAATGCGATTTTCAACCATTTAAGAATGGTTACACACTAGTTTGTTGCAGGGTATTTTTTCTTCTTTTTGTTTCTTCTTTTGGGGGGGGGGGGGAATTATCCCCTTGCCCCACCATTTTCTCCACGCCCCCTCCTCCTGCCGCTAACTTCGCCCCTGACAAGCAGGGCTGACACGATATACACCACTATATGTAGGAGGTGTGGGGGTGTAGGGGGGAGGGGTGAGCGATACTGGGTGGGTTCATCTTGTTAACAAATGGGTGACCTATGCAATATGTGATGCAGTCATCTCCTAATACAGTAACACTAGTAAGTTAATTTTAAAGTTATATTGCACTAACACTATACATAATATGTGGCATCTTGGGGGCCCAGTGATGTATATGTGTATATGTAAATATATCTATGTGTATGTAGATATTTGTGTATAGACATGTATATGCATATATATGTATATATAAATGTACATGCATGAAGTGGGCAAGACTCTAATCGAGCTGTGGCCAGTGCGGGCTTTGGTCGAGCGACCCGCATAAGGAAATGCCGGCTGCTCGCCAAGATGAATCCACATTGGCCATCAAATGTGGGGAAGGGTTTGCTGCTGTAACTCGTTGCTAGGAGACGCGACGCAGTGTCCTGCCCTACTCTCCTAGCAACGTAGAAGGTTTGAGCCGCCGGGCCCGGACCCATCAGATGTGTTTCATTGGCGCTCTGATGTTTTAGAGGATAATATGGCTTTAAATACAGTAATTGGGAGTATCTTAACTATAAAGGAAATGAAGGCAAAGTATTTAATTATACCTTTGACATTTGAAGAGATTAGATGGTGTTGGTAGGAACAGAAATAAAGGTGTGAGCTCTGATAATGTGATTGAGACGTTCCTTGCATTCCTTACCCTTTACGAACAGGTCTCTTATTGCACTAACCATCATGGTCAACTCCCTAATAATGGTTCATTATAATATTTATTACTATTGGCCTTCAGCGCAGACCAGCGAGTGATGTAGACATCACATAATGTACCATCACCCTTTTCTCGGGACTGTTAACCACCTCCTTAATACCGAAAATAATAATAATAGGTAATATCTCGGGTGCTTATAACTGACAGCAGCGGTGGAGTACACCGTCAGCCTTAGCTAGGGGAGCAGAGGGGTAATGGTAATTAATACACATCAGATGCAGGGTCGGCACTCGGGCGGGATTATATTAACGAAAACATGAAATGGCTATGAAGGAGAGACGGCGGAGGCCAGCGGGGAATCCATGTTATATTAATTGAACTAAAGGAATAGAATGGTTAAATGTATATCTAGATATATGCATATGTATGTTTATATATATATATATACAGTTGGCTTCGAATCCCACAATCTACCAAAATGGGCGACAGATGCTCAACTGACCCGACCATACCATCTGCTCATAGCTATAAGATTTGATTATATAGAGCTTGCTGCACAGTGAGCTGCTACCCACAACATTAGTTCTTGTCATTGCCATCAGAGTGCGGGTTTGTTGGTTTAATCCTTCATTTAAAACATTTTCCACTGAAAATGCTGCACAGTGAGCTGGTACTCTGAATAGTAGTCCTTCCCCAGACATTAGATCGTGAGATTGTGGTTGAAATCCTTGATATTCCGCTTCAAATGAGGCGGGCATCACAGCACCCCCTTGTAAAATTCTCCAATTATGTACTTAGTGTTAATCAGTATAGCTGGGAGAGAAACAGTACCTCCTTAAAAATGTTTCTGACTGGGAGGGAAACAGTGCACCTTTAATCATGACCCCCCCCCCCTCATCCCACCCAGCGACACATCACAGCTGTCCGTGGTAAACCTGTGATAGCGAGACAGTCGCCAAGTCTGGGTGGAAGGGTGGTGGATCATGAAGGCAGCCAATGGGGAGCTACGTAAGGGAATGATCATGTAGGCTAGTAATGACTGGTGTGCAAGAGTCTAATAGCCAATAAGAGTGTCGGTCCTTTATACCAATTTTCAACGCGGACAATGTGCTATGATATGGAACTTTATTTCAGGAAACACATATAGCGAATGGTAGACAGGAAGTGTGAACACTTATTTGTCTCTCTTTTTTCTTTTTTTTTTGGTACATTAGTTGTCCTAAGCAGGGGAAATCCCAGTTACAGACGACTGGTCTTCCCCACTCCACTGGTGGTCGATAGAAAGCCCAAGCCTACACTTTTACCGACCCAACGGATTTTTAACCTCCCACACCACATAGACAAGGTATGAGAGCAACCGGCTTTTGATGACGCTGTAAGTTATACACAGCGGTGGAAATACAAATTGGCAGAGCTGGGGGCATGGGGAATCGAACCGCCGACCCTCAGATTAGGAGTCTGACCTATAAAAACGTCAGACACTCTAACCACTCCACCACAGAGAAAGCCACCCGCCACAGAGAACGCCAAGGTATAAGATTAGCAGTTTGACAGTTCGGAATCAGTTACTCAGTTACTGTAGGGTCGGGTGGGTGACTAAGAAAGCTGGGTGGTGGTCGGTGTTTGGCATCGTGTGGTGAAGTGGGTGGTGGCTGAGGTGGCTGGGGGAGGCTGGCGTTACGTCATGGCTTCTTGTTGGCACAAGATTTGGGGTCAAGCAGGGCCTGCCTTGGGTGAGGGGCAGGGGGAGGTTTGGGAGTTGAACCCAGGGGGCGCACAATTTACAACACGGACAAAGGGCTATGATATGGAAGTTTATTTCAGGAAACACATCGAGGTATAAGGTTAGCAGGTTGACATTTCGGAATCAATTACTCAGGTGCTTAACCATATCAGTTGAAAGTGCCTGAGTGGCCACGATTAAGGCCACCCGGGGGACATAATCATGTATCGCACCAGAGCTCCAGTTGCCGAGCTGGCATACGTCATCAATGGGGGTCCCCGCACTCGTGCAGACCTGGGCGGCACATCACCAGATGCTGTGGAGCGTGAAGGAGGCCGCGCTCTGGTGGCTGGTTGATGCGAGCGCCGCTCAGAGGGCGGTAGTGAGAGTTACTGCTCAAAGGGGCATACCATCAGGCTTGAGGAACGCGGGCGAGTTGGCTCTTGTGAGCGTGGCTGCCTGGTACCCCCGAGTATCACCCTTTACCCTCCGAATCCCTCTTAGGGTTGAAGCTAAAGCAAAATTAGAATAGTCGATAACCGGCTCCGAATGAGAACGCACAAAATAATTCAAGCCACTGAAATAATTACGAATCGATGAATACTTCAACGACCTGGCCAACCACGTCGCATATAGAGCGACTTGCTCATGAGAGCAAGGAATGGGAGAGCGATAGGGATGAAACAACTCAACAAACTCCAGGTACTTATTAACTTGGGCGCAACGAGTCATTATTGAATTATCTGAATAATTCCGCAATTGAAAAGCCTTCTGCTCATTCCTCAGCTTCGCACATTTGCGTACTGGGCAGTAGCGGGGGTGACTGAGCTCGGGAATGCGGATGGTAAAGGTGCCGGCTCATGACTTTACTGTTTTTGAGGACCGGACTCAGGCCTGAATGGCAGTCCAGGTGTCGTCCATGTATTAGCCCTGGATGGTGTGGCCCGGATCGTAACTGTGGCCGGTTATCAGCAGGTTTCCTTGACGGAGTAGGGTGAAGAAACCCATCAGAGTAGCGGCGATCAGGACTAGCGCGTGGGGTCCGGCTGACCGGAAGAAGTGGAGAACATGGTCGAGGAGTTTGATGGTGAGTGGTGGAGCTCGTCGGGGGACATGTTGGGATGGCCGGGCCACGCCCCTCTTGATGACAGAGACTGGGTAGTGTAGTATATGGAAGACAAGCCAACACTCCGACGTCCAGTGTGTGAGTGGTTTATTCTGGCCCTCCGGCCAACACGAAGGGTTGTGACGTCACAGCGGTCACTCGCTATATGCACCGTACTCATACATTACATCTTCCCCCCCTTTTTTTGTTGTTATAGATATACATCGAAATACTTCATGTTTTACTGGGGTTTTTGTTTGTTTTGTTTTTTTCAAAAAGTTACTAATGAACTTTTACGACTCATGACTGAACTGCCAGCTTATGATAATGTGGATAGTGAACTACACTTAGACACTAACATTTCCCTATGAACAGCACAATACTAGTCACGGAAACAATTACAATTATGTTTTATATAATTATTTTACCAAATTTAGCTGGACGATCTCTAAACATTTTCTTCTTTTTTATTTTCAAAATCGGATGAACCTTAGTACCCTTAACTCTAAAGAATATTACCGGTCGTTATATGATAACTTCTGGCAGTCAGCATTATATGCTAATGTCATGGGGGTGATGAAAATGGGAAATATTGTGCCTAGAGTGGGACCCGAACCCACATCCCTTTGCATTCCAGGCCAGTGTGCTAACCATTACACCACCTAGGCTCCCTGATATCAACACACTACCCACGCCTACCTGTCTATGCGGCTCCTTGCCTGAGAGATCAGTGCAGACCACTACACTAACTTCGGTAGTCAGTGAAAGTGTTGAATTAATACCGTGATTCATTTATGTCCTTGAAACTCATCTTTATTTGTCTCTGTTCTTCTTCTATGAGCACTACTACCATCTATTTAAACTCCACATGTTTAATTGTATGCTGACGGCTGAAATATATATATCTATATATATATATATATATACATATATATATATATGAAGTGGGCGTGTCTACTCACCTTGAGCAATTTGCGCGCGCACAATTTGCGAGCGCGCAAATTGCTAACACTTATGCATGCGAGGGTTCTCGGTGGTAAAGCGTTGCTTGGCGACTAGCTAAGCAACGATGGGGGGTCGGTCGTTCGGGGCCAGACCCGGCGGACGTGTTTCTACACGCTCCGTCGTTTTCCACCGATATTTAGGTTTTTTAGGGTCAAAATTCTAAACTAAATTATAGAAACCACACGGGAGGGAACGGGAGACCTTTATTACTATTTATGTTGGTATCAATGTTAGTCTTTGGTTAAGAATAAACCGTGAGCTCTTGTGAAGGTGAATCAGGACGTTCCTTGCATTCTTTACTATCCTCCAGTCTTATTGTAGATTAACCGCTATGGAACCTTGATATTCGATTGCTTTCTATGAACTGAGAGGCCTTAAGCCTAAGTCGGCCTTCTGCAAGTAATGCACCCATCTGCGGGAATCTAATAACTGACGCATTCACAGAATTAACGTAGTGTTACTTTTAGGCTAGAACCATGACGTATAATGTAAACTAAATAGTAGAGACAGCGGCAGCAACTCGAGCTGGACTGCGCATATTTGGATTCAGTTAGTAACATTCATAATATCTCCAACGACGAAGAGGGCAGCCAGTAGTTGAAATAACCTAATATAAATACACTTTAGGCCGATAAATGCGCACGATGGCAAATCTAGTATTTAGACGATACTCTGGCTGGCGCCTTCCTCACGGGCGGACACCGACGACGGACAACTCGCAGGCGGGAGGTAAGGCTACAACGGCGGCGGCTGGCCCAAGGAAATTCACATGGAAACAATTAATTATATTAACACGTAGGCTCGCCTTAGGCGGGGGCGGAAAAGCCGTACGGTTAAACTGGTGCCATGACCAGGATTAGTTAGGAGTGTAATACCTTTTGACTCATCTTCTATACGCAAATTTGAAATTTTAAAAACAAACGGTGCGTGGTCATAGTGACAGCGCATTCGTTATGTGACAGTGACGTACGGGCTCTGCGCTAGCGCTGCAAGGCGCCCCCTGACAATTTAGGGAGTACTGGGAAGACATTAATATAACGGCATATTCGTGTTGACTAAATTGGGCTCCTGTTATGTTTTGCGGCTAGCCTTAAAAACATTTCGCCGCGAGGGTATAATCCTTGAGTCCGCGGTGGGTACCTCTACGCGAATCGTGGCCTGAGGAGCGTAGATCCACAATAATGGCGTACCTTTGTGTCGCTCCGATTGGAGGAGGTGTACGGGACGTGGACTAGCTATCCCGGCATGAGGCCTTACGCGCATTATATTTAGTTAGAGTTTTAGAAATTTGCTACTGCGGCCTTGCCGATATTAGGATCGGTCAGAAGGGGATATTAATTTAGGCCGGAGGCAGTAGCGTTGAGCTAGTCTGCTTGTTTCTATTTGTTACATGGTATCCTAGCGACGTGGCGCGTCGCGATAGGGGGATGACGTGAGAGGGCGTATTTGGAGCATTAGGTCAGTATTCCAGTGGCTGCTCGACTGATTGGTCAGTTTCCTCGCGTCCTGCGAGTGTCACATTTTAAATTCTTTTATTCGCTCTGTTTGTTTTACAATTGTAGTATACTGTTTTCTGTTCCCTTATTGGGGGACTGTTTAGATATCAGGAAATAAACAGTTTTTTTACGCTATTCTAAATTACGGGTATATATTCTAAGTAATAACAAGAACACGACTAAGGTAAACGGACTGAACTATCTGGGTATTTTTCAGTCAGTTTCCCTTAGTTGCTCACATTTATTCTAGAATATCGTTTATTTTCATCTTCCTCGGGGTTTGCAGAATTTTCGGCTGGTTTGTATTTTTTTTAAGAGACTCATCTTCTTAAATAGCTAAATATCTATAAAAAAAAATTAAAAATATATATATATATATATATAATTAAATAAATAATAGATAAATTCTTGGTAGCTAAATACGTATCAGACAGTCTCCACACACCAGAAAAATAAAAGAAATAACAATTCAGAGGAAGTGGGAATTTACTCGCAGTTAACTAGGACTACGAGCTGGCTAGTAAGAAGGAGTTGGGAGATGGGCCGCCCCCCTCGCGTCGCAGTTGTTTGCGCTCAGCAGCGACTGTGGCAGAGGAGGGGGATGCGCGCGAAACTCCGTCCCTGGATGGTGTATCTGTTGGATCGGACAGTGTCCGTAGTACCGGGGTCTCACCCTTCCAGTTTACGGTGGACCCAGTCCGGCCTGATGGGGCATCCCCCCAATCTGCAAAGGTTGACCCAGCTCCGGCTGGTAAGACCAGTTTGCCTACAGTACCCTCGTTGGCGTTACCGACCCCGTTGAATGCGCACGCGCAAAATGCGCACGCGCAAAATCCCGAGGTTACTGAAGGGGCGAAAAAAGCGCTCAGGGTCACTCGTGAGGAGGGCAGCCTCTTTTCTTTCCTCCCAAGAGAAAAGACGGTTGCCACCCCGGCCCTGTCGCTGCCACCTCCCATAATGGATGTATCCTATATGGTCCCTGCTGCACAGCATGCTGGTCAATGCGACCAGCTAGCAAAGCTAGATGAGCGCGAAAGGAAACTCCTCACGCGTGAAAATGAGCTGCATGCACAATGGCAAGCATTAGCTCGATGCCCGTGGGGGGGGCGTGTCCACTCGGCAAGCTAGCGCGCAAATCGCGCCGACGGGGCTTGCCCCTACAGATGCCGCCCAGGCTAGCCAGCTGCCAGCGGCTGGCGCCCAGGAGGAAATCACAGGTGTCGACTCCTTGGCGACACATGGTTTTACCGTTGCAGAACAAGCTCTTATCAAGAATAACCCAGCTATTCGCCGGGCTGTAATGGAGGCATCCAATATTAATCCCGGTATTGGCGCCTCGGCTGTCAATCGGTCTCTATATCTACGTGACCGTAATATAAGAGTCCACGAGCAGTATCAACCGGCTAGGGTTCGAGCTGTGGAAGTTCCCCCATTCGACGGTATCAACCAAGATTGGGAGGCATGGTGGGAAAAATTCAGTAAGGCCATGTCAGTTAATCGGTGGAACGAGACCACTGCTCTAACGCGCCTTTTGCATTTGTTACAAGATGGCCCCGGCCAACTCGCAGTAGACAGGTGGGAGCAAGATAGATGCGCCACCTTAGATGAGTTAGTGGAAGCACTAGCGTGGCAGTTTAAAGGGATGGACCCCTTATCCAAGTGGGAGCTCTTTGAGAAGAGATTTCAGCGTCCTTCAGACTCAGCAAATTCCGTTTACTACGGGATGATGCTCGAGTCAGAGGCCAGGAAAGCTGGCCTAGGTTGTGGTATGTCGCGCGATTTAATTGCACGCAAAACCGTATCAGTGTTCATCAATGGTCTCAGTGACCGTGAGGAACGCGATATGATCTTTAAGCAATGGTCTCCTGGTAAGCATACCATGGAGGACATTTATCAAATGTTACGCGATTATGCAGCCAAGGCCCGTATGGTCCCGGCTAAACGCACAGTGGCGGGAATTGCTTCCGCCTCTGACGACTTGGCGTATGGGAACGATTCTCCATACGACGAGGGTAATGTAGGTATCAGTGCATTCCATGGTCAGGGCTCTCGACCCTACAACAATAGGCCAAATCAGTCTGGAAAAAGGAACTGGGGGGATAGACGCCCAGCATTTAATCCTGACATACAGGGTAGATCCACAGGGTCGTCCCCAAGAACAGCTCCAGGACGCACACGCGTCACGGAGGATACTGAATGTTTCAGGTGTCGAGGCTTCGGCCATATGGCATACCGTTGCGCCGTTGCAAAACCTCGTTCCATTGAACAAGCTATGGTAGCAGGTGATCGCCAGGGGCGCGATAATACTCGTCACGACCCTAACACACTGGCCAAGCTACTAGCAGCTAGTGGCGCGCAAATCGCGCGTGACGGTAAGACTCTGCCGCCGGCTAGGGCGCATATCGCGCCCCCAGCAAAAATGTCGCAGTCATGCCTATTGAAGGCATATCGCCTGAATTCTTAGCTGATGCTGATTATTTAAATTAAATACAGCTGCAACGCCGGTAGTGTTGTCAGCTTTACTCAATGAGGGGAACCTTCCCGGCCCACCTGTTCTCAGTGGCACCCAACCCTTATCACACCAGGTCTCAGGTGACTTGTGTTCCTCAGTTGGCGATGCCACACATGTGCCATGCGCCGCGATTTGCGCCCGTCAGGTTTTCTTGGCGGGTATACGGTCGTTGTGCGCACATACTGTGAGTAGCAACAAACCGGATTTGTGTAGGAGCTACATATTACAGAAAACCGGGCTGGACTTACATAATACAGCTGAGCGAGACCAATTCGCTATGAATATCTTTCCTCTTAATGGAAAAAGATGGTACCTTCCAGTCGAGATTGGTGGATCCAAAGGATTCTTTCTGGTGGACACGGGGGCAGCAATGTCTGTAATAGGAAAGATATTCTTCGATAAACTAAATCTTACTACCCGTAATTTGGTTTCTGACGTGAGACCACTTAGTGTTACGGGTCTCGTGATTCCACAATTTGGTTGCACAGATATTCCGTTGGGTATCGCCAACCAAATATTTTACTCGCCAGTGTTAATTGTCGACGTACCCGAAGATGGGATACTAGGGAACGACTGGATGTCATTTTATGAAGCCAGCCTGTCCCCACATAATGGACTTTTCGAAGTACTACAACCATTTAACTTAGTCATGCATTGTCAACTCAGAACAGATTGTGGGTTGGCGTACCTGGCTGAGGATGTGACTATAGCTGCTCATCAAACTCTGGCAGCTTTAATTACCACCCGGCATATAGATGGGGAAGGGCAGTGTCTTGTTGAGCCTGACCCTGAATTGCTGGACCCCATCGGCCTAACCGCGGCTCCTTCTTTAATTAATGGGTCTGCCAACGTGGCCTTACTACTATGTAATACCACCGACGATTGTGTCCATTTGCTGCAGGGTCAAATTATTGGCAACGCAGCAGAGGCCAGATCACATGGTGCTATTAATAGTCCCACGGCCGCACTGGTGTTCGACTTATTAAAAAGAGAGAGAGGTGTAGAGGGATTTGGTGGATCTCCTGAACCGGCTTATCCTGTGGACAGGAAGCAATTTACTGGCGTACCACAGATCCCTGATTTCATATTATCCATGGCGGAGGCTACTCACGTGGATAGAATAGAGGATAAAAGGAAAATTGCAGAGTTTCTTTTCGAATTCTGCGATATATTTGCTAAGCCCGATGCCAGATTGGGGTGGACTGATGTGGTACAGCACCACATAGACATCGGGGACAACGCCCCCTTTAGGATACCGTATCGCAGATTAATGGACTCCAAGAAACAAGCCCTGGAGGATGAAGTTGCCAAAATGCTGGCGGCAGGTATTATTACAGATAGTGAAAGCCTGTATAGTTCGCCGGTTCATCTAGTTACCAAAAAGGATGGTCAACGTTGGGGACGATTATCCTGTGACTTTGTCTCAGGATTTAAGCGTACTATCCGAGAAAACTTAGTAATGTTGGTGGTTCAAGACCATTTTACTAAATATGTGCAAGTCTATCCATTATGTAATCAAACGGCAGTAGTGGCAGCACAAGCCTTGGTAGACAACTGGGTGCTCATTTTTGGGGCCCCCATTTCGTTACACTCTGATCAGGGTAGGGAGTTTGAGTCGGAATTATTCCAGGCTATGCTTACACCCATAGGCTGCTATAAAACCTGCACAAACCCGTACTGTCCTCGATCAAACGGCTTAGTAGAAAGATTCAATAGGACCTTAATTTCAGCACTGGCTTGCATGGTTAATGAAGACCAAAGCGACTGGGATTTGCTGGCCAAGTATGTGGCCCACGCATATAATTGTACCGTACACGCTTCCACGGGAGTCACTCCAAATACACTGGTGTTTGGGGAAGAATTGCGTCTACCCTGCGATTTACAATTTGGGGTGCTAAATAAACATTCAGACAATTTGTGCACACCGGCTTTCGTCCGATGGCTAGAGTGTTGTTTCCACAATGCGTATGGCCGAGTGCGCAATAACACAGAGAAAAGTATTCGGAGGAATAAAAATTCTTATGGAAATGTTGACTTTCCTAGATTTGTAGTGGGAGATTTGGTACTTAGATATCATGCTCCTACCGCGAATATTAAACTTGCGCCTAACTGGGATGGTCCCTAGGAGATTACACAAGTCGTCTCTGACACGACAGTGGTAATTCAAACGACCGACTCAGCGGCTCGTAAGTCAAGCATGGGCCGTTTGAAATTGTACACCGGCCGCAATCAGACCTCCCATGGGGAGCGCGACCATAAATTAATTACGCACTCCCCTGACCCGACCCCGCCGTCGACCTCTCCCACGCAGGAGCCATGACTCCGGGTCCTAACGACCGTTAGGTCGTAAACAAGATAAAGGCGGCAGCTGCTGCGACCTGTCTGGGTGAGACGTTACTTGAGGCGGGAACCATATCGTTTAAACTGGTAAGTAAATCTTTCGTACATATCTACTGGAGAAGCCTAAGATACAAACGAGGGAGAAAATACACAACCCGGCCAGTAGACTCACATACAGCATTTATTTACATTAATCTATATACAAGGTGATAATCGCGTACCGTAAACTGTTTATAGAATGAACATGTAGATACAAATGTATATATACCTCTTGGTACATCGAGGTATTTCGAGTAAATGTATAAAATTCATAAGTGGTTAAATTGCGCGCCCGCCGAGTCTAAAAAAAAAAAAATTCACAACCCGTTTAATCGGCACATATAGCATTTATTCCCAACACTCCCATAATAGTAATTATGCGCATGCAACATTTACATATATTTCCATACCGTTAAATTATATTTTATACCTTTTGGCTCTAAACCTCAAATTCTAGCGTGTCGTTCGATTTTGCCAGTTTATTTTCTTGTAAACTGGGCACTCTCTCTGGTGGATAGCCACCTTGTGGTGAGGGGTCGTTCGTGCGCGTTTTGGTCATAATCGGTTAAACTTCAGTTCTAAATTAATAATAAAAAAAAAAAGAAGAAATAAATAATAATAATAAAATAATAATAAATGAATAAATAAAGAAAGAAAGAAATAAGGGACCCGGTGAAAACCCCTTAAGGTGCCATGTGCTGCACACCGACACTCGAGAGTTCGAGGAGATACCGGTGTCAGACTGGCAACTATCCCTGAGCGGTACCCGCGTACCGTTAATTGTGTGTATAATCGCCAGAGTATTGGACAAGTCTCCATTAAACGTGCCGCCGAGTTGGGTATGGTACAGGAGGCTGTAATGAAGGAGCAGGGGCACATAAGGCGCGGAACCCTTCTGTCTCACCAGCGGGAAGTTCTACTCCTGCGAAATCCACTGGAACCCGTAAGGCTGCGCCCGTGGAATACGTGTCGGACGAGGAGGATATACCTCAGGTCAACGTCCACGACGATCCGGAATTCGGGACGATGGCGCGTCGTCTGGATCGCCTAGAGTCAGGTGAGTTATTATGGGATAGCGATATCCCTAAAGCAACTATCCCTGAGCGGTACCCGCGTACCGTTAATTGTGTGTATAATCGCCAGAGTATTGGACCAGTCTCCATTAAACGTGCCGCCGAGTTGGGTATGGTACAGGAGGCTGTAATGAAGGAGCGGTACTTTGACCCTCCACGCCCTGCACGTAGTCTGGCTATGTTTATGTCAAAACCCACAGCTACCGGCAGGAGCAAGTTGCGCCTTCCCCCTCTCTGAAGGGACAATGGGGGCGACTCCGACGTGGAAGGAGAGTATGGAACTAACACGACCCACTATTAGCGTGGTTTGAAGTCATTAGAAAATTTATTGTAAAAGGTTATAAAAACGTGCGCATTTTGCGCGTGCGCATTTTGCTCGCCTCTGCAGAGACGATGGGGGCGACTCCGACGTGGAAGACTGGGTCGACGACGACCAGTCTGGCCTTGAAGCCTACGTTCAAAAGATCGACGAGCTCATCTTCACCAACCATGGACCTGAAGTTTGTGCGCCAGACTTTCAGGCCACAAGACAAGTGTCCTTTCTGCAGATACTTTCTGCAGATACTTTCTGCATCGTGGAACCGCCGTGCCAGTCAATCTGACGGAGCCGGAGCGGTAATACAACCGCTGGGACGTGTTAGCTCGACACATCTGTGAAGAGCATCTGTACACTGCTCCCAGCGGAAAAGCTGTACGGTTAAATATATATATATTTCAACTACAATTACATCGCCCTTGTGCTGTTGCTAATTGTTTGTCTCATTCTCACTGACTCATATCTATTCTTAGTTACTTTCTCGTATCCCTAGTCGATCTGGCGGACGTGATACCCGCCCACTTCTGGTTGAGTAAGCATTTGTCTCTATATTGGCCCTTGACTGTGTGTCGGCGATTTTTGTATTTTTAGCTCTAGTGGTAGTTTGCAGTGCGTCAGTGTTCGTGGGCTGGAACTTGTTATGTACAACCGCAGGTATTTGGAACATGTGCACTCGGTTCCGGTGTAATTTTCTACCTGCCCGATTTACTATTTCATAGTCTTTGGGCTTTGTTGTGTCTGTTTTTGTAATAGTGCCGGTGTTGCGGATTCCGAGGGATACCAGTTTGCCAGGGACACATCGCTTCTGCACATGCGTCAACATCAAACAGCATCATCACTAACCTTATAAATTTAATATAATGTTTTTGGTAAGGATGTTTTCTATATGTGTACCAAACGATTTGTTTCTAGATGGTGTAATTTGAGAGATATTTGACTTCTTGTGTATTTTCTGTATGAAGATTGCTCACGGCCATTGACAATGCCTTGAGTTTGACACTACGCGCAGTGCAAAACGTTAGTTTTATTCAAAAATAATAGAATTCAAGAACCCTAACCTTATAAATTTAATATAGTCTTTATGGTAAAGATGTTTTCTATATGTGTACCAAACGATTTGTTTCTAGATGGTGTAATTTGGGAGATATTTGACTTCTTCTGTATGAAGATTTGCTCACGGCAGTTAACAATGCATTTGAATGGAAGTGTCCCTGGCAAACTGGTGTCCCTCGGAATCCGCAACACCGGCTTTCCACTTACCGTCAGGAGTTTTGTATCTGACATGATCTGCAACTTTTAGTGACTTGTGCGCTCTTCTAGCTGTTTTATCATAATAACATTTTAGTTTTTCTTGTATTTTGAGAATACTGTTTGTCTTGGATTTCTGAACTTGGGGTTTTAACTGTGTTTTAGTCGTGGGCAATTTAGAACGAAGCCGACAACTCATGAGTAACTGAGCTGGAGAGGCGTTCATGTGCCTTAGAGGAGTATTACATATCTTTCTATTTGACCGTTGAACATATCTTTCTATTTGACCGTTACTCTTAGGATAGTATGGAATGGAAAAAATGTGATTGAACTTATATGTGGCAACAAAAACTTTGAACTCCTGAGTTGCAAATTGTGGTCCATTGTCAGATATTACTGTGGTCGGTATACCATAACGCCCGAATATTTCCATGAGGGATTTAATTATTTCTTTGGAAGTAGTTGTTTGTAACTCCACGACTTCGGGAAATTTTGTGTAGTAATCTACTAGAATTTTATATGTTTTACTGTGGCATTGAAACAAATCGACTCCAACTTTGCAAAATGGCATATCGGGTATGCTGTGAGGACTCATGGGCTCAGCACTCAGGGAATTCCGGTAATTTTGACACGTACTACATCGGGCTATTAAGTCTTCAATCTGCTGATTCATACCCAGCCAGAACACGTTGTCCCTTGCCAACTGCTTGCATTTGACTATACCTAAATGGGTTTCATGTAATATACTCAACATTTCTTTCTGTAAGCTACTCGGAATTATTACTTGTTGCCCTTTAAAACAGCATACCGTCTGTACTAATTATCTCATCTTTACATGTGAAGAATGGTTTTGCACACGATTTCACTAAATTATTTTGGTTGGGCCACCCTTCTTGAACTAATTACCGTGCAACCTCAGTGAGGGTAGTGTCTGCCTTTGTAGCCTCGATGATACAGTCGTTCATGTTATGTGCAATGTCTATCGTGGCAATGGAAATTTCCTTGTCGAATAAATTGTTCGGTGTCGTGTTGCTGGTGTGTGCTCGCGAAAGAGTATCTGCAAAGAACATTTCATTTCCATTTATATATTTCATTACAATGTTATAGTTCTGCAACCTCATGCGCATTCGTTGCATTCTGGCTGATAACATATGCAAAGGTTTTGCCATGATTGCCACTAGTGGTTTATGATCAGTTTCGATTATCACTTCTTTTCCATAAATATAATCATGGAACCGCACAGACCCAAAACAAATTGCCAGCAACTCTTTCTGGCACTTATCCAATGCTTTAGACGCCATAGCAATTGGTTTACTTTGTTGAAAGATAGCCGCTCCCAGGCCTGACATTGAAGCATCTACTTGTAAAGTAATTTGTCATTTACATCGTAATACTTTAGTACGGGTCCGGTTATTAACAGTTTCTTTAGTGTCTTAAATACATTTTCCTGCTCATTTTGCCAGAACCACGTCTTTACGTAATACCTGTCATAACGGTTTTTAAATTTCCGACAGATTCGGTATGAATTTCCCTACATACCCTACCATACCTAAAAACCGTTGAATCCCTGCTTTGTCAGTAGGGGTGGGCATTTCAATTATGTCTCGAACGCGTTCAGCAGTGGGTTTCAACCCAGATTGAGTTAATGTGTGCCCTACATAATTAACTTTGGTCTTGCAAATTACAGATTTATTTGGGTTGAGATGCAAATTAGCTGCTCTAGCTCTTTTAAATACATTTTCTAGATTCTCATTGTGTTCTTTCACAGTGCGTCCATATACCAATATGTCATCCGCTATTACATTAACCCCTGGTAACCCCTCTAGTATTTTATTCATTTCACCAAGAAATATATCCCCAGCCGGTTTAATACCGAACGGCAACCGGGTATATCTGAACCATCCCCATGGGGTATTGAATGTACATAGTTTTGAGCTTTCTGAATCCAATTCTATTTGCCAATACCCACTATTGGCATCAATGACCGAAAAATATTTTGTGTTGTTGGTTTTTGCAATAACTTCCTCTATCGTTCTGGTCGGGTAGTTTTTTTTTAATATGGCCTTGTTAAGCTTGGTTGGGTCCAGACCCACTCTAATTTTATTTGGTTTCTTTACGATCATTATTGAATTTACCCATGGGGTTGGTTCAGATTGCTTTACTATGACACCCAACTGTAACATTCTATCCAATTCTTGCTTTACTTTGCCGACAATCGCATAAGGGATTCACCTTGGCGGGTCAATAACAGGATCAACATGATAATCAATATGGATTTTCTCATTACTTTTGATATTTCCTAACCCTGTGAATATGTCTGAATATTTCTTTACTACAGATGTTCTGCTGCTAGCCCGGTGGTAGTCGCTTCTCTCATCCGTACGGTGACTTCTCCTACTCTTCGGATCAGCTGTAGTTTCACGCATGCTTCTTTCCCCAATATTGGTGTGCCCTGCGTTGTTACTTGAAACTTCAATGGCACTCCCCCGACGACGATAACAGCCTCACCATCCGGCCGTATGCTACTACCTGAATATGTGATGAGACAACATTTTGAGGGTGCTAACAGTCTTTTGCAGAGCATTGTCGACAGTACGTGGCACAATATTTGCTTGGCACCCAGTGTCTAGTTTGAATTTAACAGGTACGTTCTGTAATTTATATTCCATGTACCATAAGCTGCTGCTGCGAGTTGCCTCGTCCGCTATTTCACCAACGAAAAAGTCATTGTCTTCATCTTGGTCGTCTTCTTCTTTGCCATCATTTTCCGTGCTCAACTCGTCTACTTGAGCTCGACTCGCCCATCGTGACCTGCATACTTTTTGAAAATGTCCATACCGCTTGCAATGCATACACTGGTTGTCCGCCGCTGGGCATGTGGCATTCCCATGTTGATATCTGCATCGGGTCAGAGAGCGTGTATGCACGCTCTCTGATCGGGTGCAGAGAGCGTGTATATAAACAGATGAGAGGGACAACTCCCATACTAGAGCATGTAACAGCTGCCGACTGTGGCGCTCCAAGTGGTGGTTGTTGAACAGCTTGGTCGTAATGCAAAGCATTACGCTTGATGCGAGGAGAGGAAGAGACCCTCCCCCCGCCCCGCGCTGTCGCGCTGCTTACCCACCTCGGCAGACGGCGCGGCGTGCCCCCCCCCCCTCCCCCGCCTTCCGCGTCGCGCGGCGCTCACGCCTCACCCGACGCCGCTGCTCGCCACCTCTCGCCCTCCCCCGGGCCGGCAGCTTTCACACTCACCTGCTGTCGCCCCTCCCTCTTCCCTTATAAGGCCGCCCCCCGGCCTCCCTCAGGCACTCGCCCTCCTGCCGCCTTCCCAGACCTCTCCTTTTTCACCACCCACCCACCCTACACTCCTCCTCCCTTCTCCTCCTCAGGTGAAGGGCTCCTCGGCACCCCCTCACTCCACTGACTTTTGAACTCTGCTCCTTATTTACTCCGCTCATCCTCATTTTATCCTTGTTTTTTATTTACTTCTCTTCCCTGTTACCCTGTTTGTCTCTGAGGTGAAAATAAAACCTTTATTTCCACCCCCGCCTCCTCTCTTCCTTTTCGCGCATCAAGCATATGGGCAAACCTCAAGGCATTTTCAATGGCAGTGAGCAATCTTCATACAGAAAACATTAAATATCTCTAAAACTACAACACCTAGAAACAAACTGATTGGAATACACATAGAAAACATGTTTACCAACGAGATTATATTAAATTGATATGGTTAGGCTTCTGGATTTCTATTGATTTTGAATAAAACTGACGTTTTTCACGACGCGTACGGCAAACTCAAGGCATTGTCAATGGCCTTGAGCAGTCTTCGTACAGAAAAAGTGAAATATCTCTAAAACTACACTACATAGAAACAAACTGTTTGGAACACATATAGAAAACATATTTAACAATGAGACTATATTAAATTTACATGGCTAGGGTTCTGAATTTCTATTAATTTTGAATAAAATACACGTTTTGCACTACACATACGGCAAACTCAAGGCATTGTCAATGGCGTGAGCAATCTTCATACAGAAAACGTTAAATATCTCTAAAGCTACACCACATAGAAACAAACCGCTTGGAAGACATATAGAAAACATGTTTACCAAAAGTATTATATTAATTTGATAAGGTTAGGCTTCTGGATTTCTATTAATTTTGAATAAAAACAAATGTTTTGCATTGAGCGTACCGGCAAACTCATGGCTTGTTCAACACTAACCGCCAGGAACGCCACTGTAGCCTGTTTTACCGTTTTTCGCGGGAGTTGTCCCTCTCATCTGTTTACATACACGCTCTCTGTCGGGTGCATCTGTTTATATACACGCTCTCTGGTGTAGAGGAGCGTATCCCTTGGTCTTGCCATGTGTGTGCATGTGGTGTCATTTGAGCTTGACTTGCTCATGATGCGTAGCCTCCCTGCTGCTTGTTCAATGCGTCTACTTGCTCCTCTGTTTGATTATTTTCGTCCGAGTGGAGTTGTGCGTGTGTGTTTTCGCCCAACACATCTCCAAACATCTGTCCAATGATAAGTTTGGTGTTTGCAATAACTTATCACGCAGCTTTACGTTCTTGACACCAATCTATCACAAAGCAACGAATCTTCCATCTCCTGATAGTCACAATATGAAACTCGGTGTTTCAATTCGTGAATGTAAGTGTCCATAGACTCATTTGTCTGATTAAATGAGTTAAATGTGTACCGGACAACCGTAATGTTGGTTTTCCCTATACAATATTCCTCGCAAACCTTCACTAGCGTCTCAATTTTGTCCTTTTGGGCGTCAGGCATTTTAAACGTTAGATGTAGTTTCTGCGCCTCGGATCCGGCTATGTGCAGGAATACGCAGCATTGGATTTTTTCAGATTTACTTGCTGCTCCTGTAGCGACACTATATATTTCATAAGCGTGATACCATGCACGCCAGTTCATAGCCAAATTTACTTCCAGACTCAATGGCAACGGTGGTTTTAATGCTGATAGGGCCATGGTGAACTTCCGAGCGTGTTTGGTTCAGACACACAATTTGACACCATGTAGTATATGGAAGACAAGCGAACACTCCGACGTCCAGTGTGTGAGTGGTTTATTCTGGCCCTCCGGCCAACATGAAGGGTCATGACGTCACAGCGGTCACTCGCTATGTGCACCGTACTCATACATTACAGGTAGCTATCGAAGGCTCCTGGGGCCCCCCCACCCCATCAGACAAACCCATGTCCGGGCACCACTGACGTAGTTGTAGACTGCCGATGGGGACCTGAGTTCAGCCTCAAGCGTGGCGATGAAGGCCATCACTTGGTACGGTGAGGGTTGTATCCTGCTGTGCGGGCATGAGTGAGGTGTCTCGCCACCTGGCGGGATTTGTTGTGCCACATGCTGGGCGCCATGTGCCGGGCACCAGGCCCACGTCAAAGAGGGCGATGATCGGGTCCTAGTCATCATCGTCGGGACCTGGGAAGAGAGAGGCAAGTTGAGGCAATCTTCCCAGGTTACAAGGCAATATTGATGCGGTCAGTGATATGTCTAACTCTGATATGCTGAAGGCCCAATTGTGCACAGATGTCGGCAGCTCGGGTCCTTGCAGCAGCGTCAAAGGGGGCTCGGCTTAGGGCGTTGGCTAGGACCAGGTCCTTGCCGGGCTTATGAACGACCTCTATGCTGCTGGAGTTGACGCCGGAGTATCGCCAAATCTCCTGTGCGCATGCGCACAGGACCGGATCTCTGCCAGCACCTGTGAAGAGTAAGCTTTGTGAAACTTGGTTGTCGGTATTGACATGGATTATGAAGTCCTGTGGATTTGGGGGTAATAGGGCATGGACTGCTATGACGAGGTTCATCGCCTCGAGGCAGTTAATTTGGTGACTGTAAGCGATGTAGTCAGTCCGGTACTGCTCCGAGAAGTATCCTGCCTCGGAGTGTGCTCCGCCTGCGAGGAGTGACGAGTCACACTCGATGACCCAGTAGGTTTTTGCAGGCAGCCAGAGGAGCACCAGGCCATTCTTTCATCATGCGTATTCAACAAACCATAGGAGATTATTATTTCATCTGTGACAGTGTGTTTTCCCGTTGGCGGAGCCGTGCGGAGCGCCATGAGGATCCGGTTCAGAAGACACCTTGCAGGTGCAATACAGCGAGCCATGTTTGGAGGCGGCCGACAATCCTCTTAAGTTGTTTCTTTGTGCTGGTTGTCCAATCTCGGCACTTGGTGGTTATTTCTACGGGGTTGCGCACTGTCAGTTTGTTGGTGCAAATCTGATATCTGAGCCAGTCGAGACTGTGAGTGGGTGAGTTGCATTTAGTAGGGGTGAGGGCCAGGCCCAGCTCGGCTGCCACCTCCACCATGTCAGTATATGCAGCGACCGCTTGGTGCTTCATGGTGGCTGCCCCAACAAAGTTGTCGAGGTAGCACAGTCCAAAGTGCCCTCGACGACATAGAATGTAAACAACTGCATTTGTTGTCCTAGCGCACGCCATGGACGATGTTCGGCATCCAAATGGCGGTGCTATGTCGAAGAATGTTTCATTATCTAGCATTATACCTAGGAGGGGGACCGACAATGGGCAAGTGCAGAGTTGTCAGGAGGCCCTGGCCAGGTCTGCCAACCAAATGTAACACCCTTGACCTAGTCTGGGCACTTTGTTTGCTAGATCCGTGATGCTTGGTAGGGTGTATGTGGTAGGGTGGCGCTGGTAATAGCCTTTTCTTATTCCAGAGATCACACTGGCTCCTTGTGGGAAGCTTAAGTCAACGATGACCCGCCTCTCATCAGTGTGTTTTTTGGGGGCGGGTCATCATCGGGATTGCCTGGGCCCATGGTGTGAAGGGTGCAGTCGGGAATGGGGCCTAGGAGCGCATCATATTCAAGCTCCTTTGTTACATATTTCCGTATCCATTTGTCATGGCTCGGATCCTCCCAGTGATTTGCTATGACAGGGACGAGCTCGGCACCTATATAGTCTGCCGGCCAGCCAGACTCTAAAAAAACAACTAGCTGGTCGTCGTGATAATCACCAAGTAAATCACACCAAAGAACAATGTTTAGAGCAGAGGGAACAGGGATACTTGCAGCAGCATGATTAGGAAGGCCTGTGGCCCTTACCTTGTTGTAGATCAGCATGTAGTTTGTGTCCTCCCAGGCCTCCGGGACCGTAGTGGGCCACATGCTAAGTAGAGTTGGCATGTATGAGAGGGGAGTGTGGGGGGGATTGTATGTGATTGCCGTGCCGGTATTCAGGCGGGCAGTAACTTCTTCCAGGTCTTCATCTGTATGTCCTCGCTGCTCAGTAAAGAGCAGTGCGTCCAGCTCCTTGTTGTTGTTGTGCTACATCATTGCAGGGGGCGCTGTCATGTTGTTGTCAGGGCGAACTGTTGCCACGTTGCTGCCTCCTGTGTCAGCGTTGTGAATCCGGTTGCTGGTGATGGCATGGCTTACACTTGAGCCAGCTGGGGAAGTGATTGGCCTGAATGTGAAGCATCATTCCGGGTGTTTGTGTGGTGCCCCATCGTGGGCGTCGGCGTGGACGTGGTGTTCATTGTTGTCGGCGTGGAGTGTGTTGATATCTGCGGGGCCAACTGGTGGTTTAGGGCTCTTGGTTTTTTATACTGGTAGCTGGTACATCTGGGAGTGTGTTGTCAACACTCCGGTCCGGTGGGCCAGTTTGGTGGCTGGGGGTGGGGGCTTCCTTGCCTCCGGTCGCCACCCCATCGTGTGTGATTGTAGCACTCGATTCAGGCTTAGGCTTAGGTGAGCCTGGTTGTCGGTTATCTGCTGGAGTTGCTGGCGTTGAGCTGTCGTCTTTGAAGCCCTGTGGCGCGGGTGTTGGTGCAGCAGTCAGGGCAGGGGAGCACTCGGTTGTGTGTGCGACTTCTCAGGCTGGCACGTGATCAGAGGGGATTAGGGCAGCACTGACATCTGAGTGGTGGCGGCCCGCTGTCTCACGCGTGTTGTTACAGCCATAATGGTTACTGGAATCCGCCCCTCTGGGGGCGGCGGCGATAGCAGGACCGACCACCAGGGCGACGGCGGCCATGTTTGTAAAACTGTTATGTGTGGTGACATGAGACCGAATACACGAAACAGTGGAATCAGTGTTTGTAATTTGCACATTGTTAAGTTTACTGCGCTCCTCCAGGTGTTTGGGGGTGTTTGTCTGTGAGTTAATGGCTCTGTCCGAGCCGTTTAATGAAAATCCTGCTGGTTGTTATCTCCTCCTGTGTTGTTTGATTTTTTCTCCTGTTGATGTTTTTTATTATTACAGTCCGTTTCTTTATGTGGGTTAGCCATACAATACTTGTTCACGCACCAGGCGCAGACGTGTGCATGGCGCTCCAATCGCATTCCATGTGAAGATGTAAATCCACAGTCCTCCCCGAGTTCCACCTCTGACATGGCCATCAGTCAGTGTCATGGTTGAACTTGGGGCGCTTGTCAGGTTGATAGTTACTACTCGTGGTAGCATCCTGCCATGCTTAGCCCTCCTCCTGTGGCTGTGGTGCATGCTGTCGTGGTATTTTTGAGTGCCTTTGTGCCTGGGCACTCATTGTGCCCATGAGGCACGCATCCCACTGTATGTCCTTCCATCTTTTGGGGAGCCCCCCATCGTCGATCATACCGAACATGCGCTCCAACCAGGTTAAACAAGTGTCCCAGTCCCACTCAGTCACCATGTTAACTATGTGCTCCGCATGCTTGCTCATGGGTGCTGTCCACGATTGTGGGACAGCGGGGTCATCAGCCATCCTATAGAGGGTGGACAGGTACTCATGCCAAGGGCTTTCACCTGGCGCCAGCTTCCCCATACGATCAGCACGTATCACATAATGGTGCGGAAGAAGTGGTTTCATACCTCATGACTTTTTGTGGCCATGCTTGTTGTTCTTCATGATTTCGTCGATCCCCTCCTGGTGGTGGGAGTCGTCCTCCGATGATGATGAGTTGCATGGCAGTGTGCTCCTCCTGCTTCGGTGCCATTCCTTCTCATCAGCGTGGCGGCTGGATTGGTGTTTGTTCCGCTTTTCAGAGCAACGTTTTGCGGGCCGACAGTCGGACGATGTTGACTGCATGGAGCTCGACCTCCTGTGCTGTGGCGATCAGATCAGCTGTGTGTAATAGACGCCACTGATGGCTCTCTGCTGGGCGAGCATTTCCTTTTGTGCTTGCCAGCCTCTATGGCATGCATTCTCGCAAGAATAGTTGTATTTACTTCTGCCTTCTTGGCTAGTGTGTCGGCCAATGACTGTTGGAGCAGTTGAAGTTGGTGTTCCAGTGCAAGTGCATCACATGTGGCTGTGGCTACTGCAGACCGTCTCGGCTGGTTGCGTGATGGGATTGTCTGGTGCGACGTTTGAGCACAGGCGTCCATGCGGTCGCATGGCGGCTGCTGCTGGGGGGGTCCTCCCGCTCGGGGGAGGGTGCATGCCGCTGACGTTGAGTGGCGTGTGGCATCATGGAGAACAAGCCAGTAGGCAGAAGAAGCAAAGAAATCTGGGTGGTGGTCGGTGTTCGGCATCGTGTGGCGAAGTGGCTGGTGGCTGTGGTTGCCTGGGGAGGCCAGCGTGACGTCACAGCTTCTAGTTGGCGCAAGATTTGGGGTCGCCCAGGGCCCGGCAGGGGCGAGAGGCAAGGGGAGGTCCGGGAGTCGAATCCAGGGGGCGCCACAGTAGCCCTTTGCAATGTGTAAATTACCAATGTTGTCAACCAACATCCACAATGCATGTATCTAGTTGTAGAATGGCTAAAGCCTGAATCTGTGGGTGTGTAGGCAGGCTATAGTGAAATCAATACAGACAAATAGAAAGGAAGAGTATAAAGTTTAAGGGAAGAGAGAGAGTCAAGCCCTCTGGTTTATTATTTATTTGGTACATGGGTTCATTGTAGAGTATCACCCCACCCCTTTCCCCCAATGGGAAACAATCATTCTTGGCCCTATCAATGGGGATCCAGCATTCCTGGTCCCCATTGCTACCAGTGGTCTGCACACCACCACCAAGCTGCGTGCCCCCCACTCCCCTGGCCACCACCAACCTGGACCCTGAGAGTGGTGATCCTACCCAGCAGAGGGGGAGGGGGTAGGCCCTGAGGGCCCTTACGCACAGCCCTGCCAGCACAACTATGTATATTTACATCCCACTCAGGCACCACCAGCACTTACATATATATATATACATACATGCGCCCAGTCATGTACACCTGATCAGTAATAGAACATTTGCATTCAGAATATTTTACAACATACTCCGCCCCTCCACTTCTTATCACCTGCATCACGCAATGAGGAAAGAAGTCAACATCACTACGTTGTCTTCATTTTACTTTATTGAATCCATCAACCAATAATTAATAATATCTTAATATCTAACATTTTTAATGGACAAGGTTTCTGACTTAGAATGAAATTGTTTTATTTTTATAATCACCGTTTTAGGCCACTTACGAAGAATATAACGAATTTCTGACATCCAATATGATGTTTAAAGATGCATGCGAAGAATTTGCGACCATTTTTAGTCTAATCTGACCTTTTTCCAACTCTGTGATGCTTCGGAGGTCCTTGTGACACTCTAGAGGTTAGTGTTCAGTCTGACAGCACCAACCTTACATTGGTACAAATCGGATTGGGTGTTACTACCATTTAGCTCCACATCGATACGCTTGGCCCACCCATTTCTTCTTTCCGGCTGTCAAACTTGAAGAAACCCAATGATGTCGATGGTGGATGTGTGGTTACCATGACAGGTCTCCATTGATCTCAGCTCTATGAGAAAACAAGTTGGTTTGAATCGATGACCCAAGCAAATTCTCCGATTTAACCAAAAATAAGTCGTTTTGAGTGGAAATAAAGGCAGAAATAGATTCAAAATGCCATTTTGTACGTTATGAGTAACCTACGCCAACGTATGGCCACCATATGCCTAGCATAGCAGCGTATGAGTAGCGTGTGCACAGCCTATTCACAACTTATGCGTAACGTGTGCAAAGCGTATGATGACGTATGTAATGACCGGTAGGCCACGTGACGGTCACATGATCGGTCGCCGCCAGGGTATGAATACCCTGGAGTCTTTGATTCCTCCACACACTGCCACCATGCCTGCTAAGAAGAACACCACTACTACACCTGTCTGCAAGGCTGCTCTCACTACTGGAGGAGGACTAGGCCATGGGAGAGGCAGGAAGAAGCGCATTCTGCCAGCTTCACCATCATCACCATCGCCGGTCTCATCACCTGCCTCTTCACCACACCACTCTCCAGAACACCACTCTCCAGAACACCACTCTGCAGCACACCACTCTCCAGAACACCACTCTGCAGCACACCACTCTCCACCACACCACTCTCCACCACACCACTCTCCACCACACCACTCTGCATCTAGCCAGCTGCAAGAGATGGAGATGGAGGTGGAGACCCTGACGCAGAGCCAGACAAGGCCCCACTCCAGCTCTCCATCTCCACCACCTCGGCCTCCACCTCAGCCTCCAACAGCACCTCCGCCTTCCCCTCTGCAAAGATAGATGGCCAAGAAAAGTGACTGTTCTCTGTCGCTAATCGAGGAGGACCAGATGTTGGATTTCCTGCAGGATAATCCAGTCATCTGGAACGTGATTGATTGATTGGTGGTTTCTTTACGCCATGTCGGCAGCATAGGCCATATTCACGGCGAGAATTGTTTGATTTTTATTCAACCATCAACTTTACATATAATGTAAAGCCATACAATCAATTATGTGTCAATAGACACCTATGTATTTTTAAAAGCCCAGAATCATATAATTAAATAAAATAGATAAAAGAATTAATTGATGAAAAATGTTTTAAGACCTATATGAGGTGGTACAGACCAGCTGCTCTCAAAAAGGCTCAAATGTCTTCTTGTTTTACTTTAGTAAAAAGGTCATGCATGCTGTTTGCAGTGTAAAATTGTTGGCGCAGTGCCATAAAATCGACACAGTTTAGTCACATGTGCTTGACTGTCAGCGGGAACTGACATCCAATACATTCAAGGAGAGGGTCCCCCTTGAGCAGGAAAACATGTGTTAGCCATGAGTGGCCAATACAGCAGCGGCTAAGGACCACTTGGTCCCGCTGACCCCCCACATGAGACGGTGGTGGTTTTTCCACAGCCCGTTCAATTTCAGGCAATTTGTTGATGTTTTCATCCCATTCATTTTGCCATTTGGATTTGATGTGGGTGGCTATTAGTAGTTTCAGATCAGAGTGGGGTATCAGACACAGCTCAACATCATCGTTCAGAGCCTCCTTCACAGCCCGATCAGCTCGTTTGTTTCCCGGATGCCAGCATGGCCAGGCACCAAACACAAGTGGATGTCATCTCCATCTGTTGCTAGCTGGTTCATTTTGTAAATGACCTTTGCCATGAAAGGGTGGTCCGTTTTTAGCCCAGCAACAGCTTGCAGGCAGGAAAACGAATCGCTGTATATGACATATTTAGTGTGTAGTTGGATAGTTCAATGACTTCCAACACAAGAAGGATTGCTTGGGCTTCCGCCTTAAAAATCAAGCTCTGATCATCGGACATGTGAATGCCAAATTTCTTGCCCTGGCAAACTCGTGCAGCAGCTTCCCGGCTTAGGTATTTCGAACCATCGGTACACATGGAGAAGTGGTCTTCAAACTGGCCTTGAATCTCTGCATACAGTCGTTGATACTCAAGTGGATGTGTCCCAGACTTCCTCAGTTCCGTGAGGTGGAGGATAACCGATGGCTTCCTCAGCGACCACGGGGAATGTTCTGGGACTTGGGTATCCTCCAATACATCCATATTCAAGTATATAGGCTCCAAATGAGGTTTCATCTGGTGCCCCAGGGGGCGAATGAAAATTGGCTTGGCTTAATACTTGGAGTCGTTGTGTCTCTTAAACACACAACTGTACATAGGATTTAATACATTTCTTTTTAATTTAACAACATATTGCATGGCCACTTTGGTTCTCCTATTGTCAAGGGATGGTTTGATGGCTTCGACTGAAAGGCTCTAAACTGTAGAGGTGCAAAAGGCACCAAGGGCCAGATGCAGCCCCTGGTGATGCACCGTGTCCAGCAGCGCAATATATGACTTCCTTGCGGAGCCGTATATTATGCTGCCGTAATCTAGCTGTGACCGAACTAGGGTTCTAGACAAGGCGAGCAGAACATCTCTGTCCGCTCCCCACTCCAAACTGGAGCGCACCCTCAGAACATCTAGCGCTTTCAGGCATCGTGTTTTGAGGTACTTGATATGAGGCACGAAAGACAGCTTTGCGTCGTAAGTGAGACCCACAAATTTGGTTTCTTTGACAGCTTTTATGGGATCTCCATCGAGGGTCAGCTCTGGTTCTGCATGCACTCTGTGCAACTGGCAGAAGTGCATGCAGACTGTCTTGGCCTTGGAAAATATGAATCCATTCAGAACTGACCATCTGTGAATCCCATTTATACACAATTGAAACTGTCTCTCAATGACATTCATACCAGTACCTCCGTAGTACAAAACAAAATCGTCCACGAAAAGACTACAGGAGACCACCCTTTTAACAGCGGCAGCAATATCGTTGACCTTGACTCCAAAAAGAGTCACTGCCAGTATGCTGCCTTGGGGTACTCCCAATTCCTGCGAGTGCAGACTGGAACATGTAGTCTTGACGCAGACACGAAAATGCCTAAGCGCCAGAAAATTCTTAATAAAATTTGGCAAGTGACGATGAAGGCCGATCGTATGGAAATCCTCCATAATGCCATGCTGCCACATTGTGTCATAGGCTTTTCGAGATCGAAAAAGACAGCCACAACCCGCTCCTTCTTAAGGAAGGCATCTCTTATGAAGGTCTCCATTCGAACCAAATGGTCGAGAGTGCCACGGACTCATCTGAAGTCACAATGGAGGTCGGACAAGTGGTGTCCGGACTCCAGTAGCCAGACGAGGCGTTTGTTAACCATACGCTCCATGGTTTTAGAGATGCAGCTTGTGAGGGCTATAGGGCGATAGTTGTTGGCTTCACTCCTGTCTTTACCAGGTTTGGGAATCGGTGTTACTGTCCCCTCCCGCCAAAAGGCGGGGACGACACCTGACTCCCAGATGTTAAAGAGTTGAAGCGACAGTCTCAACACAGATTTTGGGAGATGCTTAACCCTTTCAGACTTTGGTACGGAATAATCCGTACGAATATGAAAAGAGAGTGTCACTTCAGTACATGATTTTCATTTCACTGGTCTAAATTGTATGTATCTTTGTTTGTTTGTTGTTTTATGTCCTACAACATCTAAGGTCATATCAGGACGGGTACCGACTTGTGACAGTGCACACTCATGGTGACTTTATAGTGCTGCCCCTGGGATACCAGGCCACCAGCACCATGACCTGATTGATATCCCACTCAGTCACATTATCCTGACACTGAGCCAACCAGTCCTTGCCTTATCCAAATAATGCCAAGCACCTGGCTAGGAAGCAACAAGTATCAATTTGTAAGTCATTGGTTTGACTCGACCAGGGTTGCAACCCACGATCCCAGGGTCTACCAACACAGGAGACGGACTCATTCAGCCATCCCATCTGGTCTGAATTGTAACATAGCAGTGAATATATGGAGACTGCTTGCTTGCTTGCTTGCTTGCTTGCTATTGTATTCTTTACTTAGGTAGTTGGGTAAAAGCTTATGACATTTTACCATTCAGTGGATGACTTTTAGTATACTCCTAGTGGCAACTGATTTCTTTTCTGACATTGTTCTTATTGTCACTAGTGCACATATATGGTCGTAGATAATAAGCCACATCAGATCTAGCAGTGAAATTTGTTGACTCTTCTAAGGTGATATTCTGGCTTGTGAAAACCGTATTTTTATTCAAATATACGGAAGAACCTTTTTTTTACAATCATTTTAATATTTGTATTCACACAGATTTTAAATTTTCATATTTGTTACTCATTTTCCATAGAACCTTGCATCAGCCTGGTTGTGAATATCATAATAAAATATACATGGCTGGATAGGAAATTCTTCCAGCTTTCAGAAAATGTATAATGTATTGGGTCTTTATCTTATTCCCATGACGTTTTTTTTAAACATTTCCCCACCTCAGAGATGAAATATTAATGTTCCCTGAAATAAGTACATCACCTAGGCATTATTTTGATAAAAAAAAAATGTAAGTCTGAAAGGGTTAAGGAATTGGTAATGGATTCCATCAGGTCCAACTGCTGTATCATGCAAGCTTTCGAGAGAACGCCTCAACTCACCCATGCTGAATGGGGAGTTGTAGTGCTCCCTGCCGTCAGAGGAAAAGTCCAAGAGCTTATCAGGTTGGAGAGCTTACCTCGTTTGACCATCTGTGAATCCCATTTATACACAATTGAAACTGTCTCTCAATGACATTCATACCAGTACCTCTGTAGTACAAAACAAAATCGTCCACGAAAAGACTACAGGAGACCACCCTTTTAACAGCGGCAGCAATACCGTTGACCTTGACTCCAAAAAGAGTCACTGCCAGTATGCTGCCTTGGAGTACCAAGGCAGCAGACTGGCAGTATTCAATACCTAATTCGAGCCCCGGTTCAATTTCGAAGGTCGAATTTCATATAGGATTAATGTGCAGGTTCACAAATATGGTTGTGGAACACTGAGTTTTGGGAGGTTTTCATATTGGAATACATCACTAGAAAGCAGAAAATTATATCTAATTTCCTGAATATTCCTACAACATTTAGTTGGGACCGGATTGAGTAAATTAACAGTGAATATTAGGAAATAATTCAGTAGTTACAACACATGTCTACAGGACAGAACTGCCCATGATAGTACTGTGTTGGTATAGCCATAAATCCCAAACAATAGAGGAACCTCCAGTCAACCATGGGGGTATATGCTGGTCTGTGGCCCATTCATATACTTCCACTTGCCACTGGGGGAGGTCCTGTGGGGACAGTTGTACATCATTTAGATATAATTTGTGGATACCAATATCCCCTATTATCACTCACCAGCACACCAGTAGAAAGCATGTGTGGTTGTTTACTCTACACATAGTATATCTATGGGACTCACTGACTCTGTACTGAGTGCGGAAATACTTGTCCTGAGCATAAGGATCACCAGTATAGGTGCAAAATATGCATTGTTAGGATAACAAAGGAGGAATTTAACCAACAAGGTTTACTCGGAGCTCTACAAAAAAAGAAAAAAAATTGATATATATATATTTATTTGTTTCCACTCAACTGGGGGATATTAATCTAATCTAGTACAGGGTGATCGGAATTGGTAGACCGATCAAGGGAGTAGAAAGAATGGGGAGACCGGGAGCGCGAAAGGACAAAATAGACGGCCCAAAAATTGAAAAACCGCCAGATGACAACGTTGCTAGGGAAGCCATTGAAATTGGCATCACTGACAGTGACAAACAAAATGCCGTCACAAACAGTGACATACAAAACAAATGCAACTCTACAAAGTCGTCCTGCTGTGGAGAGTGCAGCACGACAAAATCAAAGGAAATCTGAGTAGAATGCAATTTCTGCTCTAAATGGATGCACAACACTTGCACGAAACTCACCAAAGAAGAGGCAGTGTTTCTAAAAAAAACCTGAATTTTGTGGGCATGCAGCTATTGTGAGCAATCGGCAAAAACACTGCTGCTAAAAGCTAAAGAAAGTCTAGTTGGCCAGAAACAACCCCAACCTGACCTAAACACAATGGCAAAGAAAATAGAGGACTTGGAATCATCCATCCAAGCCTAAGTATCTAAGTCGATGGAAGAGGTGCTGCCGACTCTAATAAAGCGGTGCTTCGGTGAACTGAAGACAGACGTAAACATGTCCGTCAAGAAAAATATACCAAAACTCTGGTCTGATGTAGCTCGAAGCAACATGACCGGGGAACAAAAAGAGATGCATTCCATCACCAAATCCAGCCCCATAGAGGCAGTTGTGAAAAAAGCCATTGTGGCTCAAAAAGTCGCGGAGAAAGCGACCGAAAAAAATCGCCAAGACAAGGCCATGAATGTAATCATTCACCGGGCACCTGAAAAAATCAGTAGCGAATCAACAGCGAGGAAAACCCATGATCTAGGGTTGGTAGACGATTTGCTACAAGCCATCGGGATAGAAGCGCGACCGAAAAACGCATTCCGACTCGGCCAATACAAGGAGGGTCAGAAATTAAACAGACCTCAAAGTTGTATTCGACTCAGTTGAAACACAGGAGTCTGCTATGAGCAACTTGAACAAACTCAAGGACGCTCCCGATAAAGTAAAGAACTTGGGAGTATGTTACGATCTTGACAAAGAAGATCATAAAGGTCTTAGCGAACATGTACAAGCTGCTAAGGAACTAAGGAAAAAACTGATCGGTCAAAAAACTGGATATACAAGATCCGGGGTCCTCCCTGGAACATAAAAGAGTTAAAAATAAGAAAGCAAATTCAGGAAAAATAGATCATAGAATAGACTATAAAGTAAACAAAATAAAAACCTTAGAAGTTATCTACTCCAACATAGATGTCTTAACTAGCACTAAAAAGTCATTACTGGAAGTTGAAAGCAGTTCTTTGAGACCTGACATTATATGCGTCAATGAAGTATGTCCAAAAAATAGATTTTACGAGATCAGTAAATTTAGCTTGGAAATAAATGGATATTATCTACTTACCAACTCATTAAAGAAAAGAGGTACGATAATGTATGTTGCAAATCATCTGATAGCAACTCATTTCACACCAAAAAACATTTTTGACGAATCAATTTGGTGTGAAATTCTTACTGATGGAGTCATAACCATTTTAGGATGTATTTACCATAGCCCATCTAGCAATGAGCAAAACAATAATGCTCTTCGAGAATTAGGCAATGAGGTAAAAGAAATGAAACATGATAACCTGGTTATCATTGGGGATTTTAACTTAAAAGAAATTGACTGGGCCACTGGCATCTTACATTGCCGTGATGACCATTATGCGCAGATTATTTTCGACCACCTAAACGACTGTTTCCTGCAACAATTTATTCAGGAACCAACCAGGTTTCGAGGAAATGAAACCCCAAATCCCTTGGACTGGGTCATTTCCAATAAGGATAATCTTATAGATGACATCAGGATAGGTGCCCCGATCGGAAAGAGTGACCATGCTGTCATATCCTTCAAAATTGATGTTGAAACAGAAAATGAGACCATCCCACTAAGATACTCATATTATAGAGGGGATTACATTGCCATGAGCAATGATATCATGTCCCAAGACTTGCTAAATAAATTTAAGGAAAAAAATGTGCAAGACTGCTGGGACCTGTTTCAAAATGTGTTATCAGGTGCTATCAAAAGGCACATACCACTAAGAAAATTCACAACCAGGAAACAACCTCCTTGGTACTCCAGGGATATTACCACTGCCAGAAAGTTGAAAAACAAAGCATGGAATGTCTACTTCAATAATAAGACATTGGAAAATTGGGAAAAATACACTATCGCTAGGAATGCCACAAATGACATTGTCAGTGGACACAAAGAGACTTTTGAAGACAAAATTGTCCAAGACATTAAAAATAACCCAACAAATTTCTGGAGTTATGCTTCACATAAATCAAAAAATGGTAATGGCATACCAGCTCTAGCCAATAGTGATGACAAACTAATCGTAGACGATGAAGGCAGAGCTGAACTACTCAATGAGTTCTTTGTCAGTGTGTTTACCAATGAAAATACGGATAATATCCCACCCTCTCCAGATTCAGGAGTCACAGAATTCATCAGTGACGTTGATATAACAGACGGTAAAGTAGAAAAATTAATTGAAAAACTAAATGTCTCCAAGGCACCTGGGCCAGATGGGATCCATGTACAAATCATCAAAGAGTGTTCTGAGCAAATTGGACCTATTTTGACATCGCTATTCCGTAAAAGCCTATTTGAAAGGAAAATACCCAAGCAGTGAATTATTTATTATGAAACAATCTCCCACAAAATGTTATTGATGCTGAGTCAATAAATTCATTCAAGAACAGATTAGAAAAAGCATGGGCTGATGATCCAGGGAAATTTGACCCTTTATTCACCACATGCTACTAATTATTCCTTGTGTTGCATATTTACTTGCACTCAAGCAAAAATGAGAGAAACATAAGTGTTCACACTTCCTGTCTACCATTCGCTATTTCGCTATATATGCATAATAAATAATTAACTGTGATTATGCATCTGATGCATTACCACCACAAATATGGCTTGTCTTGCTGGTACAACATTAAGAAAAGCTTTATTTTATTTGATTTATTTTAGTGTTGGTTATCACTTTTTATTTCTATTCATATTATTTAAGGGAAGACCGGTGCCGGCAGAGGGAGAGTCCCGGCGCCAGCAGGCCGAGAGTCTCGGCGCCGGCAGGCTGAGAGTCCCGGCGCCGGCAGGCCGAGAGTCCCGACTTTAGCCGACTCAACTTTACCGAACCTGGCTTTACCCGACCTGGCAAAGGAGAGTCGGGCAAAGGAGAGTCGGGTAAAGTAGAGTTGGGTAAACTCAGGTCGGGAAAAGTCAGGTCGGGTGAAGTCAGGGTGGGTAACATCGAGTATTATTGCCATTGTTATCATTATATTGGTGCTATTATTATCATTGTTATTATCATTAGTATTATCATTGTTATTATCATTATTATTGTCATTATTGGCATTATTATTGGCATTATTTTTAGATTTACATATACATGTATATACATATATAATATATATATATATAGATATAAATATACATACACACATACATATGTGTATACATATAAATATAGATATACCTATCTGTATATACAGATACAAATATTACATATGCACCTATGTATATATATATGTCTTTATATACATCCATTCACATATACATATATGTATACATATATACATATGGAGACCTATATATGTGACTACATAATTATATATAATATATATATATAAAGTTGGGCTACGGCAAGAGAGAGACAAGAGGCGGTGATGGGTAGGCGACTTTATTTGCGTCAGGGCAGCAAAATATAGGCTACCGGTAAAAAAAAAAAAATTTTTTTCAGAAGCAGGAGAGAGACTGACTGCCCGGGCAAGTAGTGCCAGGAACCCACAGGTGGTGGCGCTGGGGTAGGCAAGGACCGGGGCAAACGCGGGCAAGTCAGCGATTGGAGAATAACATTAGTCGAATACAGAGGAATAATCGTGATAATATTATGAGAGAGCTCCGCCCCTTTTATATACGTATAATACATTATACTCTCTATAAAGTTGGGCTACGGCAAGAGAGACAAGAGGCGGTGATGGGTAGGCAACTTTATTTGCGTCAGGGCAGCAAAATATAGGCCAAGGAGACGCCTAAGCGTCTCCCCCCAACCCAACGCCAGCCTGATTCGAGCATAGCGCCACCCCAACCCTCATGCCGTTCACAATCCTTGTGCCGAGCGGTGTCTTGAGATATGAGTAGACAGTTTCGGACGCCCAGTCGCCCCGGACCTTAAGTTCCTCTATGGTGGCTCCACACATGGACAGGAAGGTGCAACCCCCCCTCCTGAGTGAGTGGGAAGAGAGGGTGGCGGAATCGAGCCCGGCCCTGGCCAAAAATATCTTTAGAGTCTCCTGATAGACCGAGTAAGGGAAAGGGGCGGAACTCCCGCCGCCGCATGGAATGCGGAAGGCTACCTGAGATGGTTTAGCGGCAATCTGGCTGAAATGCCGCTCAGTCCAATAAACAGCACACATGTCAGTATCAACACACCTAGCTATCGGGATCTCGAGGACCCTCTCGTTAAACTGAATGGTCTTGGAGCGACGAACAGTCAAAATCAGGCCCCAGTCATAAAACTGGAAGTCCGATCTCAATAAGGAGGCATCGGACAAGGTGACCTGGGACTTACGCAACAGCCCTCGGAATGAACAGAGGACTGCTGCGCGCCAGGCGACGTGGCCGGGGTTATTGGTTAACAAGGCGAAGATTTTGCGAAGCATATGGGGAAGGAGTGGCATAGCACGCCTAGGTATATCAGACTTAGCTCTACGAATACCCTTGAGCGTGGAAGAAAGAACAAAGTTTGTATAGTCTATCGGCCTTCCGCCGTTTTGCTTGAGGAAAAAATTTAGGCCACTAAGGTAGTTGATGACAGATACATACTTGAGGTCCCTTGCCAACCAGGCGGCATATAGGGCCACCTGCTCCTCGGAGCATGGTATGGGAGACCTTGAAGAATGGAAAAGCTCAGCATATCTTAAATATTTCTTGATCTGCGTGGCCCTAGCTATTGTTGAGTTCTGAGCGTATGCCTGATGCTGGTACTGCTGCTGCTCGGCTCTCAGGGCTGCCCTCACTGAAAGAGACGAGCGATCGGTCAAAGGTGTCGCTGCAACAGAGCATTCTGGCACCATCGACACTCCTGATTCTAGTGGCACTATCCTTGTCACACAGTCTACTTAAGGCATCACATACTGCGTTAACAGCACTACGTATATAAACAGAAGTAAAGGTAAAATTGTATTCAACCGAGAACCAGAATATTCTGCGCAAGAAGTGCATGATTTCGGCACTCCTAGACCTGCCAGTATTAAGGGCTGCCTGCACGACAGAGCTATCGGTGACGAAGATGACAGCGGTATCGCCCCAGCCCGCACTCCAACGGACGCAGGATGCGTAGACTGCCCACATCTCCTGCACGTTGATGTGGGCGGTCCAGACATCCTCCGGAGGACGGAAGTGGTGATGACCGACGTAACTGTCAAGGATGTCTTCAGCTGAGTCTGTGTAAGCGCCGACAGTCCAGTCGCTGCCATGCAGGGCACCGAATCCCCACTTGGAAGAATCACTGTAACAGGATATGACTGGGGCAAACTTACCAAGAATCTTGGCTTTCCCATTAAAGCTACTTGCAAAATTCAGCCACCAGTCGAGGTCTTCCCTAACTCCGGTGCCTAGCCTAATTCTATGGAAAGGCTGCTTAAGTTTAGACATGAGATCATAGATCCGCCTAGAGAAGGTCCGCCCGCCCCGGACGACCTCGGCACAGTGAGCGAGCAACCCCCCAACCTGCTCCAGCTCCCTTCTACTGGCCTTCCTGCGCCCGCGCAGTTTGCGGAGGATCTCCAATGTCTTCTCTAATTTATCGGGAGGAAGGCTAAGTTCGAGGCGTACAGAGTCTACGAATATGCCAAGGAACCTAACCTTGGTCTCGACACTGCTGACCTTCTTGAAGTTAACAAAAAAAACAAGTCTTCTCAAGATATGGATGAGGGTTCTCTGGGCGCCCTGGACCTCCGAACGTGTCCCACCGACCAGACAGAAGTCATCAAGATAGTTTACGACTCTGTCCAACCCTTCGCGAACACCGCATCTCACGATGAAGTCCGATATCTTGGAAAATATTAAGGGACTCGATGAAAGGCCCATACTCAAACGATTATCAAGAAAGTAATCGAGGTTATCATTGCCATGGCGAAGGCCTTGACGCTGGCGGTCATCAGGGTGGATAGGGACTGCACGATAGGCGTCCTTTATGTCTATCGTCCCCATATAGTCACCCCTCTCGAGCATCTCCGTTACATCATCGAGGCCTTTATAAGAAAATTTGGTCCGGACTTCATCAGTGAAGTTGTTCACGGATTCGTGCGAAGGCATACTGCAGTCGATAACAACACGACCTCCGCCATCGTCCTTAGGGACGACGAAGGCCTCGTGCGTGCAGAGAGGGGGGGCATCTACCCTAGAAATTAAGCCGTCACGTTCCTCCTCGAGGAATTTCTTATTAATTATATCACGCTCCCATTTAGCCTTCCTCCTGGGCTTGTCTGGAACATAGGGGACTTGAACACCTGGGTTAATCACCCTAAACCCAAAAGTGACCCCTATCATCAGATATACCCAATCTGGGTCCCAATCGCCCCGAAGACATATTTCAGCGAACCACCTGCAAGGTTTTAATTGGCTCGGTTTACCCGCGATCAAGTGGCTACATGTGCAGCTCCCATCAACACAGCTGCGATCTACCTGAAAACTCTTGGGTGGCGCCCCCTCGGTTTCGCTAACGTATACCCACAGGCCGCCCGATGCGGTATGCTCAACAAATAGACGATCCGCCTTGCTGGCGCCCTCAGGCTGCTCCCACAGCAAGACCTTAGCCTTATCATGAATAATACTGACATCAACCCCCCCCGCACCATCCCCGATCTCGACCCCCGCTGAAAGATCAAGACATGGCATGCAATCATTATCAGAGGATTTGGGATGTTCAGTCCGGTTAGGGGTGACAGTCCTAGATTCAATGTTATCGTTAGGATGATCGGCGCTATATGAGAATTCAACATTGTGCCTAGACATGTTGAATGTTCGAGCACGTCAATTTTTGCACTTAGTCCGTTTGTGTGACTTAGAGCCACATCTTGAGCAAGCGTGAGCGAAGCGGCACTCATCGTCAGCTTTAAGGCAGCCCGAATCGCCATTCCAGGCGTAACAAGCCTTCTTAGTGTTGTTGCCCGGTGATCTTTTCCGAGCACTATATGTGTTAGCGCCCTGCCTCTTAATCTTCATATTGTGGGGGCCGTAGTGTTCTATACTCTCATCCTGGTGAGCTTTAGAGAATGTCTTGAACCCGATGCTCTCCCCGAGCTTGCGAATGGCAAGCACGTGGTCAACATGGGCAACGTCCCTGTGGTGGTCTTCACGCACCCGAGTTGAGATGAAGCCAATGTGTTGGATGAACGATCTGTAGTCCGATATTGAGAGTGACGTAATGTCCAGGCACCAGTCGCATGAAGCCTTAACAAGTTCATGGGGGTTCATCTTCCTGACTTCCTTGCCCATCCCATATTTTCTCAATGACCACTTACTGCGCCGCCTTCGTGAAGAACTCCCGTCACTACTCGACCTAGAATCACGCCTCCTTCTCCTACTCGACCCACGTGAGTGTCGACGCGATCGACCGTGTTTAGAGTCGACGTGGTCGGTGCCTAGAGTCCAACTCGGCTGCTTAGGCGCTGCGTCCGTCGTCCGTCGATCCTCCTGTGGATGTAGTCGGTCGTCCGCGTCGTCCCGGTTCGTTACAGCTTGAAAGTCGTGTTGGTCGTCCCTCACGGTCGCCCGGCGTCTGTTTCGTCGTCTGTCTCGTTCTGCTCTGAGATCGTCCAGTTCGTCCTCCAGAGCCGTAACCCTCATCTCTGCCTTGAGTTTGTCGATAGCCGCGCGTGCAGTTGACTCACGCTCCTCCAGCGACAACTCGGCGAAGTTGGAAGCGGTCGAATCAAAGTCGTCGATGTCACCTCCCGATCTCGCATTTTTAGATGGCGCTGTGCTGCTGCGCGTAGCCATAGCTGACCTAGTTACAGGTGTGTCGATTGTTTTAGCAAAAGGACATCGGTCTTTAGTGTCGTGGTTTGACCCGCACTCAGAACAATAGCGGCAGCCTGGCATGAAAGCGGACCTTAGTTAAGCGGATTAGCTAAGCGGATTAAGCGTTCCGCCTACCCGCACCCGGCGACCTTGGAGCAGTTATTTTTAAACCGGAGGGAAAAGTTCTGGGTCGATTGAGCTCACTGTACGTACGACTAGGAATTATTTACCTCCTGGTCGATATTATCGACACACTGGCTGCAAAATCAGAGCTTGATAGCTCCAGCGTTATTTTTTGAGTTTAAAGAATCTGTGTCGATTATATGTGGACCCTAGAAAATACAGGAGGTTAACGAGATAACTGTCTCTATATCGACCCACCCCCCTACTCGGTAGGAGACAGTCGAATGCTTGATCTCAAATTATGTCCCACTCCCCCGTCTACGAATACCGTCGACACACTTATGGGCTGCTCGACGGTCGTAATACGTGATCAACCGATCTAAGTTAAGGCACGATACCGTCATCCATGTGAATTCTTGCTGTAGAGATCGATCCCGATGCTATCCAATCGAACAGATAATCGACTCACAGGCACGGTCGTCCGGATCGCGGAAGAAAAACCAGACAAAATAGTCTCAAGGTAGCAAACAGGTAGCCAGTAGACTGTTTGGGAGAGCTTGAGTGTAGTTGTTGTCTGTTCAGAAGCAGAAGCAGGAGAGAGACTGACTGCCCGGGCAAGTAGTGCCAGGAACCCACAGGTGGTGGCGCTGGGGTAGGCAAGGACCGGGGCAAAAGCGGGCAAGTCAGCGATTGGAGAATAACATTAGTCGAATACAGAGGAATAATCGTGATAATATTATGAGAGAGCTCCGCCCCTTTTAAATACGTATAATACATTATACTCTCTATATATATATGTGTGAATACATACTGTATTTAGAGATGACTGCATCATATATTGTAGAGTGGTCCTCCATTTGTCACTGGTAAGTTAACCCATGTGTAGTCTGTTTCACTCTCAGACTTATTGCAAGGGGCCTAAGCTCTGACACTTTAACACTCAGATTTTAACCAAAAACTGCCAAGAAAAGCTTTCACACCTCAGGTTGCCAATGGTTCTCTGGGCTGCACCTCTACTGACAGCTGAGCTCACTGAGTGTGAATGTGTCAGAGCTTATGCCCTTTGAATAGGTGTGAGAGTGGATTGGATTTGGTTTATAAGGGCCTGTGCCACAGTGCACTGCACACACATATTTCTGAAGGCACACACTACACAACAGTTAACTTGCTACTTGCAAATGGATTACCATTGTGAAGGATCTGGCACAGTCATCCTTACATTTAGGAACACTGGTAAGTTACTCTTCATATGATATTGCAATATTATTTATATATTATATATAATACATACATATGTATGTGTATATATGTATATATACATATAACTTTAAAAGTATTTGTATGTGTACATGTACATGTATAATCAAAAATAAATTAAATATAAATGGAATATTATTTAGGGTAATGGCAGTGTTTGGTTAAAATCTGAGTGTGAAAGTGTCAAGAGCTTAGGCCCCTTGCATTGTTGCAATAAGTCTGATAGTGACACAGACTACATATGGATTAACTTAGCAGTGACGAATGGAGGACCACTCTAAGATATGTGATGCAGTCATCTCTAAATACAATATGTATTTATATGCATATATATAGAGTCATGTATGTATGTCTGCATATGTATATATAGATGTATATGTATGTATGTGTATGTATATATATGTATATATATGTATATGTATGTTAATATATATGTATATGTATGTATGTGTATGCATATGTATGTATATGTATAACATTTATAATAGGCATAGGGGGTTTGGGTTTCGGGGGGGGAGAGGAGATGGCAGCCTATCGGCGCCGGGAATCCTGGCTTCCCGGCACCAGGGTTCCCGGCCTCCCGGTGCCGAGACTCCCGGCACTAGGCCTCAATTCAGATAATATAAATATAAATAAAATGTGATAACCAACAATAAAATAAATGAAATATAAATGCAATAATATACAGGGTAAGTTTTTATTAATGTTGCTGTACCAGCAAGAAATGCCATATTCATGGGGATTATGCATCAGATAAGTGTATGTGTATGTATGGATATGTATGTATATGGATGTGTATGTATATGTATGTCTATGTATATATATATATGTATGTATATGTATATCCATTCATTCAATTCTTTATTTCAGACTCATGCCTATGGTAGTTACATAATTTGGTCCATAGTAGGTAGATATACAAATGGATGTATGCATATGTATGTATATGTGTATGTACATGTATGTACATATATGTATATGTATATGTATGTGTGTATATGAATGTATATGTATATATATGTATGCATAGGTAGGTATAGGTATATGTATAGCATTCATAATAGGCATACAGGGTTCGTGTTCGGGGTGGGAGGAGACGGCAGCCTATCGGCGCAAGGAATCCCGGCTTCCCAGCGCCAGGGTTCCCGGCCTCCCGGCGCCGAGACTCCCGGCACCAGGCCTCAATTCTAATAATATAAATAAAAATAAAATGTGATAACCAACAATAAAATAAATGCAATAATATACAAGGTGAGTTTAATGTTAATGTTGCTGTACCAGCAAGAATTGCCATATTCGTGGGGATTATGCATCAGATGCATAATTACAGTGTTATTTATTAGCAGAGCTTACTGGCCTCCCATCTCCAGGCCTTCCGGCACCGGCCTTCCCTTAAATAATATGAATAGAAATAAAAAGTGATAACCAACAATAAATTAAATCAAATACAATAATATTTAAGGTTTGTTTTTCTTAATGTTGTACCAGCAAGACAAGTCATATTTTTGGTGATTATGCATTACAGTGAAGTATTTATGCATATATATATATTGGTATGCAAAAAATATATCTAAATGATGTACAACAGTCCCCACAGGACCTCCCCCAGTGGCAAGTGGAAGTATATGAGTGGGCCACAGACCAGCATATACCCCATTGTTGACTGGAGGTTCCTCTATTGTTTGGGATTAATGGCTATACCAACACAGTACTGTCATGGGCAGTTCTGTCCTGTAGACATATGTTGTAACTCCTGAATTATTTCCTAATATTCACTGTCAATTAACTCAATCCGGTCCCAACTAAATGTCCTACGAATATTCAGGAAATTTGATATAATTTTTTGCTTTCTAGTGATGAACTCCAATATGAAAACTTCCCAAAACTCAGTGTTCCACAACCATATTTGTGAACCTGCACCTTAATCTTATATGAAAATCAACCTTGGAAATTGAACCGGTACCCGAATTAGGTACATTTACAACCGTAGCCCGAACGAGGTAAGCTCTCCAACCTGGTCACCTGACTCCCTTGGCCTATCCTGACCACTCACTAGTCTCAACTAATTAATTATTCAAGATTTTGCCTCAGACACACTGAAGGAAAATCACTCTCATCCTGGCTCTTGAGTGAGACACACCTACTCTAGAGCAGGACCCCAGACACTCTGTCTGATGCTATCCAAATTCAGATATTCAAATTGAGTGCATCCACAGCCATAGGACTCCTGTCCCATGGGTTGTGGGCACTGTTTCAATATACAGGCTAAAGTGACAATGAGACATAGTGTGGGCAGTATATGAGGAGTACAGGTGCTAGGTCACATGTAAGGGGGATGACAGGAGTTGCTGCCAATAAAGCACAACTTATTCACTGTTCATCCTTGTGACTAGTTTTCCTTCCTCTTTCCAGACATGGTTAAATTGATTTGACTGATTGCATCACAGGTGAAATGAAGGGGGGAGAGTTTTGTAATTACATAGGGTGCTCACAGCGGCAGAGCATCCGTGTTTTTATACTGTGAATATATACATGTATATATGTATCTATATATATGCATATATATGTATGTATGTGTATATATGTATATATATATGTATATATATCCATATATTTGTATATGTATATATGTATAGATATATTAATATATACGTGTATATATATGTATATACACAGAGAGAGAAGGTTGTATGTAATTTATCTCGACATCTATATGAGTGTCTTTTAATCTTTTTGTTTTAATGGGGAACAAAAGAATGTCTCCACTAGTTTGTACCGACATATGATTACCTCCATTTTTTGCCACATACACATCTAAGCAGTATAAGCCGTTATTTATTTGCATGTCTTACAACCAGTTAAACCGAAACTTAGGTGTTTGCTCTGGACATTCATGCAATGTTTGTCATATTTGCTTTTATTGGTAGATGAATTTCATTTGTCTGGTTTTGGTCTGCTGTACCACTGGTCATCTAGCCATGAGTGGTACAGTTGTCTACGCAAAGTCATACACGGTTTCTAAAGAATGATACAAATAGACATGATACACAATAAGTAAACAAATATAAGGTACATCATGTTAGGATTCCACTTCTTTAGCAAGGTTGTGAATTCTTTTGTGAAGCCTTTTTAATAGTCCAATATGATTGTATTTTACCATAAGGAGCTGGCATTAGAGACCCAATGGGGCATAGATCGGCCAGAAGAGGATCTGTAATTTAATCTGTAATTTAGCCTTTTATTTATATATATATAAATCATGAAGCAAGGGTTCGAACCCACGATCTCCTGCAGGAAAGTCCATCACGCGATCCAGCTTAGCGATTCGGTCGCCACGTCCAGTTCTACTGATCCTACTCAAAATGCATGAACTGTGATAACTAAAGTGATGTAATAAATGGACCATCACATAAAAGGTGCATAGTCCGATGGTCTTGAGGTTCGGGCATTTAAGAAATAAATAAATATATACTTTAGTTTGATGAAACTTTAATTTAAAATGGCTAACTTTGGAAAAACTTTAGCCATCGACTTCAGCAGTAACATGCTCTATTAACTTGATTGCTGTTCATCAAATATGCTTGATAAATGGATCAGTATCTAAGTTGGGTACATAGAAAATAATCTAGATAGTTGGTTTGGTTTAGAAAATGTGATGCTTTCGGATTTTAGTCCTTCTGACATATGGAAGGTGCATCGACTAGCATTAACAACATTACAAAAATATGCCCACCTATACTAGGTTGTGACTTAAATATGGACAAGAAGCAATATCAATTGGTGATTTCCATTGACCTTTCTCTCTTACTTCAAAAATCAATACACAACATTATAGGAGAAGCCCACTCCACACAGCTGTACACCCCAACCCCACTGTCCGCGCTCTCCCCCCCCCCCTCCCGCCACACACCCAACAGCTGCCCTTAGAAGTTAGAATGTGTGCAGTGGTTTGCTGGCTTTAGAGGCAACTTACCAAAAAACAGGAGGACGGCAGGTAGCACCCACTGTAGAACTAGACGTGTCTGGCTTCCCATCAGTGCCAACATTCTTTAATCCTGTGCCAGGTTCCTGCATGGGATGAGTTTAGAGCTGTGTTGAAAGTGCTGCGTATATAGCCACACACTGCTTCTCAGATAGCTGACAATTAATTACCTGATGGTACACCGGTTGCGGGCAGACCACTGGTGGTCATGGTAAACAGAAATGCTGAGTACCATTTGGAGGAACTGGGAATGCTGCGTCTCTATTGGTTTGAAGTGAATGGCATGATCCTATGGAGCTATTTCATAGGACGTCAGCATGGGTATTTAGGTCACTGCGCGCTCTGCTTGGCTGTAGGACGACAGTAGTATAGATAGGACCGATATGGGTCCATAATACGTAATCGTCCTGTGTCAGTGGTCCGACGCGGGACAATGACCTTAACTGAACTCATTTGACCTTCACTTGCAGGATGCCCATCTGTTTCTGGTTGAACTCATTTGACCTGTTTTTCTTTTTTTTAATTGTTTTTTATTGAACTCATTTGACTTTTTTGACTGGTTTGATGATGTCGATGATTCAAACGACACTGGATTGTTTTCTCTGATATCATTTTAACTTTAGTATATCCTAATCACTCCGTCAGTCAAGAATTCCACCATCACTTCAAGCAAGTCTCCAATATGAATGAATAAAAATATATGAAAGATCACAATGGAGAAGCAACAGGTATGTGTACTCAGTTTTTTATTTATATAAAATATATATATATTAGTAGATTGATATTAACAATAGAAATAATGATAATAATATTTTTAAATGAATGATCGAATGAATGAATGATTTTCCTTTTCTATCTCTCTCTCTTTTTCTTTCTTCCCTCCCATTCAAGCTGAAAGGAGAAGAAGAAAATCAATTACTATTCACTATGAAATTGTTATTTATTTATTTTCAGGGACATTCATGTGACACATGCTCGAAGATTTTTAACTCCGCTTCTGGTTTGCGGAATTATCACTCCAGAGTCTATGCATGTCGCGCATCATTACAATCGCTCACTTGCAATCGATGTTGGAAGGTATTCCGCTCCTTGCTGGGATGAAGAAGACATGAGAATAGATGCACTTTCCGAAAGGGATCCTGATCACGTTCATGTTCAGATTCACAATCTCCATCACGTTCATGTTCGAAAGCGCAATCAGTTGGTGTTGCTGATACTATTACTACTATTACTACCACCACTACTACCACTACTATTCCTGCTGATACTTCTACTATTACTAGTTTCAACACTTTCAAGTGTGGAGAATGTGAAATCAGTTTTTCTCACATGAGAGATTAATTAAGATATATGAAGATACATAGAATTTGATGTTCTCTATGTTCAAAAATTTTGGAGAATAGTAGAAGTCTTAATAGACATATGCAAGTACAACATGGGAATTATATTTCTACTCCCGATGCATCAACATCTTCATCTTCTGCTGCTGCTTTTTTCTCTCCACAATTCAGGAAAGATGAAAATGTTGAATATATTAATGATGATGATGATACTAGTAAAAGACAGAAAGTTTCAAAGAATAACAATATTACTTGTATAGATTGTGGTAAACGTTTTCCATCATGGAGACATTTGATTTCCCATAGATGGATTCACGCTTCAGGACAAGGGTCTCCACATCAAGAACCATGGGTTACAGATTCTAATATACTCCCACCTTGGGGTGAGGGAGAGGACATTGACATTCCATTGCGTCTGCTTTATATGGAAAATCGTAATACTATTTTAGCTCCTCACATCATTGGAAAAGTTAGAGGAATCTATAACTTCCCTATTCCCGATTTCACTGGGGATACCTCATTGATAGAAGAGCATCTTTGTTCTATTTATGAGATAGACTAATCTTCATTTAAGATTAACTTTGCTTTTGGAATAATTTTGAAATTGATTGAAACCTCCGAATATCGTTATTTCACTGCTTATTTTAATTCAACAATTTTTTATTTTCCCCGATCTGTTAATAATCATGCAAATCTATTAGCATTATTTGACTACATTAGAAAGATAGATGTAGAGCGAATTATTCAGTCAGTGGGTGAGAATTCCAAATGGTGTAAAGTCTACATTACCAATGTTAATTATTATATTTTCAGAAAATCCTTTATTATTGGGTAAGCGAATGACTTTCTAGATCACATTCATGCAAAGAGATCCATCAGATCCTTTTTGTAAATTAGTAACAATAATAATTTATGTTTTTTTCACTGTTTATCTCACCATACAGAGAACTTTCAAAAGATGCAGACACTTTCTCAGAAATTATGTGATGAATGGATTTTCTTCTGCAATTCACAATGGAATGCTTTTCACAAGAGTAAGAAAAGAAAGTTTGAAGGTGTGAGATTAGAACATATACCGAATTTGGAGTGTTGTTTTAATATTAGTATAAATGTTTACTCATTGCGAGAAGATGATACATGTATATCTCTTTATTCCTCTCAATTCTCTTCTGATTCTGAAAACCTCAATCTAAATCTTTCCAATTCTCATTTTGGATATATCTCTAGTATGGAGTTGTATGCTAGTAAATATGCTTGTAGGAATTGTGCTAAACTTTTTTGGTTTAGGACAGGAGTTGTAAAGCATGAGAAAGTATGCGCAAAAAGGTTATATTTATATATCCAGGAGGGATGTATTCTCCTTCAATGATTCTTTGATGACTTGCATGATAGTTTAAATATAGTTTGTGAACAGCATTTACAAAACTTTCCTTGGTTTGCAGTATATGCTTTTGAATGTTTACTTCCTGAAAAAGCTCTTCACCAGGAAAGAGAAGTAAATGAAAGTGCTGATGATGATGATGATGATAACTATGATGAAGCTAATGCGAATGAGCAAAGAAATTTAAGAGCGTGTATAGAGCATAAACCCATTTGTATTAGCATATCTTCAAACATTCCCGGTTATCTAGAACCCAAATGCATCATTGAAGAAGATTGAAATACATTAATTTCTAAGATGGAGATTTATTTGAGTGAGATACAGGATGCATTGAAAATATTATCAAAATCACGATGGAAAGCGATTCATAAGAGGTTAAATGAGTTATTTATTTCCTACAATTCGCCTTCAAATGAATACATCCCTATTGTGAGAGCTAGAGAGAGTGAGGGAGATGTTATCAATGATGTTGATATCAATGATGATGTTGATATCAATGAAGAAGAAGATGATTTTGGTGATGATGATGGAGATGATGATGAGGATTTAGATGAATTTGATGATGATGATTACACTGATGAAGATGATGATGCAAAAGGAGAAGGAGAAAATCTGTTTGACTCACCCATAGCGAAGAGCTTTATCATTTCCGACTCAAACTACTCCGACGGTTCAAAGCGCGCTGAAAAGATAAGACTGCAAATATTAAAATCAATAGAAAAGTTAAAGGATTGGTTTGAGACATATAGCGATATCGCAAAATGGTAGTGTGAACAATTATTTGTCTCTCTTTTTTTTTCTTTTTTTCGTACATTCGTTGTCCCAAGCAGGGGAAATCCCAGTCACAGACGACTGTGAAAGTACAACGTCTGAACACTTTGACTTCTGGATACTGAATGGTTTATTCACGGCCTAGGGCTCGCTCAAACCGCTGGCTAAAATGTCCATGACATCATCTCATTAGCATAATCCTTTGTCTCAAACTCTCCATCTCATTAATATATATTAGCAACATAGCTATACGTCTATTACATATATATCACATCCCCCCCTCAAAGTATTTCTGAAACATGAAAGGTTTCAAAATAACCATCAACATATCATATAACAGTCAAACGAATGCACAATAACATATATGCGTACTTAACTGAAACACAAGTCCTTGCAAATGTCCAAGCGCCATATGGCACTGAAGTCCGTCACTGTCCGGCTGCAATGCCTCACGTTATAAATTGTCCATCAACATTCAATATCAACACACACAGCTGAAAATAATACTTAATCCTACATGCACATGCTATATGTGTAAACCCTCAATCTACACTGAGCTACTTCAGGTCTAACCTGCTCGCCGGCCTTATCAGCCAACCTGACCTACTTAGATTAGCCGCACTGTTTACATTCGGCAACGCCGCTGACCTAGTTTGGGTTTGCCCGACCTGTTTGGGCCGCCCCCCCCCAAAGTCTTCGACTTTCATATGTTTGTGCGGCTTTCCACACTTCTTGTCATGAAAAGCTTTCTGACTTTCCTGCCGTTTTGCTGTCTGGACCTTCTTTGGATTTTGCGTTTCGGGTACCAAAATCTTCTGCCATAGGCAATCTACCTCTCAGCCTCCTGCATTCAAGACGGGCAATGGAGTGTTACGATAATTCAGCAAAGCTAACTGAAAATCTGAATCAGTCTTCTCGCACTTCTTTAGCATGTCATTGACTGTTTGCACAAACCGTTCCACCTGCCCATTACTGCGAGGGTACTGTGGACTGGAATACACAGCCTTAAACCCATAATGGTGTGCAAACTCCCTATACTCATGGCTCTTAAACTGCGGACCATTCTCCAAAATAACCTGACTAGGAATACCATGCCTTGCAAAATTATCCTTCAACGCTTCAATAACAGTGACAGACGACGTATCGCCCAACAGCGTCACCTCTGGATATTTCGTGTAGTAATCTACAGTTATCAGGTAATTCTTATGGCTTAACTCAAACAAGTCTGCACCGACTTTTTCATACGGTTGACAGGCGATCGGGTGATTTATCAATGGCTCGTTATGCAAATTTTTCCGTTGTTTTGGCAAGTGTCACACCGACTGACTATATCTTCAAATTTGTTTATTCATATTCGGCCAAGACATAGAGTCCAGCGCCAGCTGCTTGGACTTTGTCATACCCAAGTGTGTCTCATGTAACGCCTCAATCATTTCACCGCGGAGACCCGGAGGAACCACCACCCGATTGCCTTTCATGACCAGATTATTTTCTATCGTTAACTCGTGTTTGTGTGGGATGTACTGTCTCAGACACGGCGGTGTCTATATGCATGTAGTGTCCCACTCAATGTGTGAGATCAGCATGGACATGGATACATCCCTTTCATATTCTCTGACAATCTTACTCAACAAACTTGACGATTGAATGTCCACTGCGGCGATGCAGAACGTGCCATCGAACAGGTTACCATGACCTACTTTGGCACTATGCGCCATGGACAACGTGTCTGCAAAAAATATCAAAGAACCCTTCATGTGACATAGCTGAATATCATAATTTTGCAACCGCATTCGCATTCTCTGCATCTTAGTCGAAAGTTTATGAATTGGTTTCTGCATTATGGCCACTAACCTTGTGGTCCGTTTGAATCTGAACTTCCTTGCCAAAGATATAGTCATGAAACCTCTGGCATCCGAAACATATGGCGAGCATTTCTTTTTCAATAGTGGCATAGCCACACTGCGCTGAGTTAAGCGCACAAGATGCAAGTGCGATTGCCTTATCATCTTGCATCAACACGGCACCTAACCCTGACTGACAAGCATCTACTTGGATAACAATGGGTTTCTTAACATTGTAATACGACAACACAGGAGCAGTTCTTAACTTTTCCTTCAACTTATCAAATGCGCCCTGCTGTTCGGCCTGCCAGTGCCACGCGACGTCCTTAGCCAGGAGCGTGCATAGTGGTTTGGCTATCTCGGACATGTTGGGTATAAACTTGTGTACATATCCAACCATGCCCAGGAACCTTTGGACGCCTTGTTTGTCACGTGGCTCTGGCATGTCAACTATTGCTTGTATTCTGTCTGGATCAGGCTTCACACCCTGCTTGGTAAGTTGATGACCTACATACTTCACTGTAGTCCTACATAGCAAAGATTTTGTTTCGTTCAATTTAAGGTTAATCGACCTAGCTCGGTCCAACCCAGCTCGGAGCCGCTCGTTGTGCTCCTCAACCATTGACCCATATACCAAAATGTTGTCTGTGACTATCCCGATACCGGGTATATCACCCATGACACGGTGCATTTCCTGAATAAAAATGTCACCGGCTGTTTTGATGCCAAAAGGCAAGCGGGTGTACCTGTACCGGCCCCACGGAGTATTGAACGTGCACATACATGAACTTTCTTCATCTAACTCTATCTGCCAAATAACCTGTCATTGCATCCAAAACTGAAAAATATTTCACATCTGCCGTTTTGGCAAAAATGTTGTCAATCGTTTTGGTAGGGAAAGGCCCTCTCTTTATCGACTTGTTCAACTTAGTCAGATTCAGACAAATCCTTATCTTGTTTTTTTTTTTTACGATAGTTATGGAGTTAACCCACTCGGTAGGCTCATCTTGTTCAACTATGACGCATAACTCTACCATGCAATCAAGCTCATTAAGTACCTTACCCTGAATGGCAAATGGAATCCTCCTAGGCGGATCAAGAACAGGTTGTACAGATTTATCGACATGAATGACAGCATTTGCTTTGATCAAACCCAAACCCTGAAACACATCTTTGTATTCACTTACCAACTTCTCCGCCTGAGCGGTGGGACTGTTCCTCATCTTGGAAATGTTCGTCAGCACAGCACAGTGCACCTCATCCACATGCTCCAGCAGGTTCAATGTCACACAAGCCTGCTTGCCCAAAATAGGCTGACAGTTCTGTACCACTTGGAACTTGAGCACTCTTTCGCCGACGTCCAGCATCGCCTCCCCGTCAGGAGTGATCCGATGACCCGAGAACGTCACCAATGAACACCTGGTGTTCGTCAGCCGCCCCAGAGCAACTCTGTCGAAGACATACCTCGGCAGCACATCTGCCTCCGACCCAGTGTCGAGCTTGAACTTGACAGGACAACCGTTCACCCGAACGATCGCGTGCCACAACTCGGCATGTTGCTCAGCACTGCGGTCCACGGCACCGACAAACAGATCCGTTGGCAGCACATTGACTCCGCCGGATCTGACTCTTGCTCAGCATTGTGGGGGTCGGGCTCTTCAACGGTAAGCTCGTTGACACTGCCCAGTCTGATCCTGCAGACCTTACTGCAGTTCCCAATCTTCTTGCAGGCTATGCAAGCCTTGCCTTTCGCTGGGCAGACTCCCCGGCGGTGTTCATATCCACAGTTCTGGCATCGGATCTTAAACTCTCCTGCACCGGCGCCGCCAGCATTCCAAGATGTTGATTTCCAAGATGGTATCACCGATGACCGAACCCTGGTGCACCGGTATGCGCAGTAGCATAGTTCCTTATAAAATCAATCTCCTTACTTTCCACGTCTGACTTGGTGTCCTCCAACAGATGTGAACTGAACTCACTCATTTCACAAATACTGACACATTTTTCCAAAGTTAACTCAGTAGTTTGCAGCAGTTTGTTACGCAAATTCACATTCCTCACACCAGCCACTAACCGATCTCGCAACAGCGACTCCTCCACCGTACCATATTCACAATCCTTCACCCTATCTCTTAATGCTGTGATGTATGTAGCCATATTCTCTGTAGCCTGATTATGCGTATTAAACTTATATCTTTTGATGATAAGACTGCATTTGCCTACACAATATGTCCGAAATGCCTCCGTGAGTGGCCTGATCCTGTCTTGATCATCGAGCGTGATCTCCAAATTGGCAAAAACTTTTACCGCTTCCTCACCAGCAACGTGAAGAAAGATGCAGCATTGCACTTGTTCTGTCTTCATTACAACATCTGCAGCAGTAGCGTATATGTCGTATGCTCTGATCCATGTTTTCCAGTTCGATCTCGCGTTGTGGCTGAGGACAAGCTGACCAGGCAGCCGCAAACCCGGCAATGTATTAGCGGGCGGCATTCTTCCTCATCTGACACGATGTGAAAGTACAATGTCTGAACACTTTGACTTCTGGATACTGAATGGTTTATTCACAGGCTAGGGCTCGCTGAACCCGCCGGCTAAACTTTCCATGACGTCATCTCATTAGCATAATCCTTTGTCTCAAACTCTGCATCTCGTTAACATATATTAGCCACATAGCTATACGTCTATTACGCTTATATCACAACGACTGGTCTTCCCCACTCCACTGCTGGTCGATAGAAAGCCTGAGCCTACACTTTTACCAACCCAAGCGATTTTTGTCACAGCAGTAGTAAACATGCTGGCTTTCTATACTTCTTTACATATTGATCCTCTAAAAACCTCTTTCTCAGCACTGGGTATAGCTCGCAGATTATTATTCCAATCAGCTAAGGAAAACAACTGCTTCCTTTCAAGTTTTTGTGAACGTGATGCTGATCTCTATACCATAATCAAAACTTGCGCCTTTGGAGGACCAAGTATAATTTTTAAAAGATACGCTAAGGTGGGAGAGACTTTCCTACGCAATAACCCCGAGAAACCCTGTCGATCTATTCAGGGATATGATTCTAATGTGATGTATTTATATTGCCTCTCTCAAAAACTCCCAATTCTGTTCCCATTTAGATGAAAGTTGGAGAATAACTTTAAACCTCAATGCAGCTGGAAGCATCTTGATATGTATAAATGGATGAATTGGAAATCATGAGAAAACAATATTAGGATTGAACATAAGCTTAAGACTGGAAAAGAGGTGCAGATCGGTCCTTATTTTGCTGATGGATACTGTCGAGAAAACAATGCTATCTATGAATATAACGGATGTTGGTTCCATGGACATCCTGCCAATGAGTGTTCATTTTCTCCTTCCACTAGATCCTCAAATATCAAATCACAGAAAGAGGGACATCTTTCCACTTTAGCTAGAGAATACTATATTCAACAGTGCGGTTTTAATTTGAGTACAATATACGAATGTGCATTTAACAAACTTTTGCAAGGGAACTCGAGTAGAGTGCAAGTTGCAAATGAAATTCTTCCTCCATTTTATATCAAACATCCTCACACCATTTCTGTGAAAACTATATTGACCGCTGTTGAAAGCAAAGAGCTAACAGGAATGGTGGAAGTAGATATTCACGTTCACGACATATGGCCGAAAGGGAAGGAGCAAAAGCTTTCTCCTATAGAATTCTTCTCAGAAATGGCTCCTATATTTTGTAATGTAGATATTCCATTTGATGAGTGGAATTCCCTGATGTGTCAATTTGCATTTAAGAAGAGCTCGAAAGATCCTGTTAACACACAAAGGCTTCTGGTTAGTGGTCTGCGAGGAGAACGTATTTTGCTCGCTTCTAATCTATTGCAATTTTATCTTAAGATGGGGCTTGTGGTCACACAAATTTGGGAAGTGATCGAGTAGAGATTAGAATATTGCTTTAGAGGCTTCTGCGATTTCATTACAAATGCTCATAGGGAGGCGGATTCAAACCCCGATTTTCAAATTAAGGGGGAGACTGCTAAGGTTATGGGGAATGTGAGTTATGGAAGTCTCCTAATGGAGAAAACAAACATGTCAATGTAGCTTATGTTGGGAGTGTTCAGAAGGTGAAGCTAGCTGTTAATTCAAAATTATTCAAATATATGACTGAACTAGATGATGAAACTTTTGAGATTGAACAGTGCAAACGCTCAATTCGTTTAGATATTCCTGTTCAATTGGGATTTTTTGTTTTAAATACTGCTAAGTTAGTGCTTCTTCAGTGGTATTATTGCTTTCTAATTAAATTTATTGATAGAAGTGATTTTGAATTCACGCATTGTGATACAGATAGTTTGTATATGTATTTTTCTGGTAAAGAGATGATAGATGTTGTAAAACCTGAGAGAAAAAAAGAATTTTTGAGTATGCTTTATGATCAATGTAATGATTATAATTATTTTAAGTGGGAGAATGGTTTCTATTTACATAGAGATTGTTGTCAAAAACATCGCAAACATGATAAACGAGAAATTAGAATTTTCAAAAAAGAGTATACAGCATCCACATCTTACTGTTTGAATTCTAAAACCTATCTATTGATAAATGAGAGTGAGGGTGCAAAATCACAGGAAAAGCTTTCCTCTAAATCCATTAACAAAAGATGTTTAATGAAGAATCACACTTCTGCTGAAGAATTGTATGCAAATGCTTTAGTTTGAAATGAAAGTGGATCAGTTATATATACAGGTTTTAGAGCTCAACACAATGGAGTTTGGACTTAAAAGGAGGGACGGACGTGATTCACTTTTTTTTATATTAAGAGACATGTAATGCAAAATGGGATCGACCCCATTCCATTGGAAATGATTCTAACACCATGGAAAAACTATAACTCTTTCACCATTCCTCCAACACGTTGTTTATCTAAAGATTTTCCATTAAATCTTGAAAAGTATGGACTTTCCTTGGTTGTTGCTGACAGTTATTCTATTATGAGATGGCCATGTTTCATGGAGATATTTCTATTGTGATTCGCATTAGCTCTTCACGTTTCAACACAGCAAAGTTTTTATCTAGGGGAATTTTCCTAAGCAAAAGAAAAAAAGAATGGGCAGAAGTGTGTAAGAAAAAGATGATTGCTATATACTAAACATGAAATTAATGAAAATCAGAAGTAGAGTGATTGTGGAGTTGTGATCACTCCCTTCAGGATGTACTATTATTCATCCTGGTGATCGATATGATCAAAATTGGACTGCAGGAATTAATATGGGGATGTGTGAAATTTCTAATCCAGCAGACATGCTTGGATCTAATTTTATTGGTTGTTTCTGAAGAAAGTTTAAAGCAATCATAGATTCAATCGAATCATCATCATCAGGATCATCATCAACTTCATCATCATCTCCATCATGACATCACTAAGCTCATAACTCTCTCCCCTCTCATGTGAATAACATCTCAAAAGTGTCATCTCCATCATCATCATCATAATATAATCTTCATCATCATCACTATCATCATCCTCATCAGCATGTCGATTGTTACAATTGAAGATGATGAACAGGCTTTTCAGGGTATGAAATCTCCAGCTACTATTAGCGTGAGTGGAATCACAGGTACTGGAAAAACATAATTGATTCACAGGATATTATCCGGACGTCGAAAAATTAATGAATAAATGCTTAACGGCATACCAGCACACTAAGGGCTATACAATGCCATCAAAATGTCTTAAGACCGGTTAAACAGTCCAATGTGCTTTAAAAACGATCAAACTAAGGCAGTACTAACAGTGTCAAATAAACATTTCATACTTACTACATTAAAATACTGTGCTCGAACATTTGCAAAGTCAACGCATTCAATCAAAATATGTTTCACAGTCAGACCATGGTATGCATTCTGGCTGGTCTTCTGCTTTAAAAAGGTAACTATGAGTCAAATAGCTATGTCCAATTCACATACATGCAAGAACGGTCTCTTCGCGTCTTTTTCTATGACAAGCACCTGCAAATTTGCCAAGGGTGGGCTGAATTGCGTGAAGCTTGTTCATGATAGCTTCATCCCATTGTAATTGCCACTTTTTCCTTATGAGTACACTGATATGTGCCTTTTGAGGTCCGTGTGAGGAATGGGAAGAGGTGTAATGCATTTGTCGAGAGCTTCTTTGGCAGCCATATCTGCAGCCTCATTTCCTCTAATGCCAACATGACTCGGTACCCAATAAAAGAGCACAGTTTTGTGAAGTTCTGAACATAAATAATGTAACCTTTCTAAAATCTTGCGGATCAGAGGATTCTTCCAATCCTTGCTCTGAATAGCTTGTAGACATGATTTTGAATCAGAACATATCAACAATTTTCTATGGGAAGAGGTATCTACATGGTCCATTGCTAAGAATATGGCATCAAGCTCTGCTGAATATATCGAAGCACCCTTTGGTAATCGCTCCGAGAAGCTGCGCTTGCCCATGACAGCTGCCGCTGCAGCCTTGTCATCCTTGTAAGAACCATCGGTTTAGATGAACTTATGATCAGAATGTATCTCTTTAACCTCACTGAACATACTGTTGTAGATCAGAGGGCCAGTTGAGTCTTTTCTTGCTTCAGAGATTCACATTGACAGCGTATGTCCAAGGTGGTGTGTCTGGATATTGGAATTGGGGAGGGGGGGTAGGGCAGACGATGCCCACGCATACTCAATGCCCCTCCATAAGGGGTACTGCCAGCAAGAAGACAGCATAACCCAGATAGAGGCCCTCAATGTGCTCGTCGCTCCGACCGAACTACAATGGTGGCCACATAGCCATCAGGTGTGACAACATGGCCGCCGTCCACGTGCTCTCAACCGGCCAGGACCACGACTCCCGCATCCTCGGTATTGCTAGGGCAGCATGGATGTTCCAGGCTGTCTGCAACATACGTGTCACATTCCACCACGTACCCGGTCACCTCAACCTGGTGGCCGATGCCCTGAACAGGGCCCACATCAGCCCAATCCACCAACACACTGCCATAACACTGTGTATGAGACATCGTCTTACCCCTGTTGCACCAGCTCACCTTGATTATGCCCCCCTCCAACCTCTCTCTGTACGCAGGGACCGACTATGCGGCGTTGATCCGGGTGGCCACGGCCAGGCAGACCGAGCGAGGGCACCAGGAACGTGGGCCAACTACAACGCCACGGTCAACAACTACATGCTCCACTGCGACAACTACGCTGGCCGTCCCCTGTCCCCCATGCCATTGCAGGTCAGGTGTTGGATAGAAGAGCGTGCTGCCTGAGTGTGCCCATCATCTGTGGCGAACTCGGTGTCACACCTCAGACTCTACTTCAGGCTCATGGAGGCCAGCACCGACTCAATCGACCACATCATGGTGCGGCTGGCAATGGATGCCCTCAGGAGGTCCAAACAGCACAGGCCCAAGGCGCCACTGCACGCACCACTGCTGGTGATCGCCAGGCGGTCCTCGACCTGAGGGCCGACCAGCCTGGCATGCTGGTCACGTTTGCGGTCCTGGTCATGTACTTCACTGGGGCCCGCCAGTCCGAGGTCGCCCCCAGATTGGGGGTGACCTTCGACCCCACACAGCACACAAACAGGGACGACGTGTGGGAGCGGGCGGGGGCACTGCACATCGATCACCCCCACATCGGCGTCCCGGCAGCCCCTCCTGCTATTCCCGGCCGACAACCATCCCGTACATAGCCAGGAGGTGGAGTGAGGCCCAGATGGCCCGCTCGGACCATCCACCATTCACCCTCCACGCTATCCGTAGGGCAGCGGCCACTGTGGCCTTCACCTCAGGCATGTTGCCGGAAACATGCATAATTCAAAACACTGACAACGGGCTGATATTATGAATACCATAGATACCGTTCGTAGCGCGCGTCGCTATGTACAAAGTTAACTTCCGGTAATAGATCCAAAGGCTAGTCCAGTCCTTACCTGACCGTCGCTGAAGTCGGTTCATTGGTGTTCAATACTGAAATTTTGAGTCCATGGAAGTTCCGGAGGATCGTGTTGTCACCAGTTTGAGTCATACAAATGTCCATCGTCCAGGATCGTCGTCTGGGATTCAAATGGAGGATCTATCGTCACCTTCTTCTGTGTTGCCGTCGTGTTCTGCTTCGAGTCCATCTCTGGAGGATATCGCTCGATTATTAGACTCGAAGCTGGCGGCATCACAACAGCCATTGCTGGATCGACTTATTACACTGGAAAATTCGGCTTTGGCGAATGTGGGTCGAGCTGCAAACGGCCTGGCAGTGGGTCAACATGACGTCACAGATGCGGATAGTATGGAAGCTATAAGCACTGCTTGTGACTCGCCTGCTCGTTTGACGGGGTCGTGCGCTCTCCGGTCCATGATGCATACAGCAAGAGGTACAGTACACCTTTCCTCTGGTGGTAATAACGTGCGTAAGCGCACTCATAACTGTGTCCCGTTTAATTGTGAGGGGTCGGATAGTGATGACTCAATGATGTGTGATCTTATTAGAATTGCTGGGAAAAAGGCTAAACAATCGGGGAAGCTGTCGTTGTTGCCTCACAAGTATGTGGTGTGGAATGATAAAAAAGGGAAGGTGGCTCAGGGGGAGTCGCACTGGTTTGAGTATTTAGCTGCAATTTGGCATATGGTGAAGCGGTGTGATGTACCTTCTAATTGGATTCCCCATATTGAGGACCACATTGACACTATCCTAGACATGGCCCAGCATTACACTTGGCAAACGTGTCTGACGTATAGTGAGAGGATTTTTTCTATGATCTAAGATAAGAGGCTGCCTGATGGTTGGGGTGATCAGGGCCGAATAGTGGAGATTCGGCGGGATGTCTGTGGTCTCGGTAGGCATGTTGATGCGCCGGTGACAAAGCATGGCCAGTTTGGTGGATATACTGAATATAGGAAAGGTGTTGACGCTCGGCCATGCATCATTTGGAACAAAGGAAATGCTTGCGGTTATAGTGCCGATCATGGAGAGGGGACTGAACATTTTTTGCATATATGCGCCTATTGTGCTTTTAAACTGAGACGTAAACACCCCCATAAGGAAGTCGATTGTAAAACCAAGCAGAGATCCAGGGATAGTCGCCAAGATGAGCATGATCGTACAAAGCATTTTTAGTTTGCAGTCAGCAAGGGGCTGCATCTACCGTTGAGGGAGTGTGTATACCTGGCGTCACCGAGGATTGCAGAGGGAGTCCGTTAGATGTCAGCACTTTCGAGCGGGATGACGTCGGCCAGATCTGCAAGCGCTCCTTTAAGCTCGGTGGTGTACATTCGTCTATGCCTCCCCAGAGTTTAAATTTGGTTCTGTCGCCTGCCCTATTGACACCCTCCATCAGCTCTCCTAGTGTTGTGGATCGCACTTGTGGTGATATTGACTCAATTAATGTACATCAAAATTGCCAGGCCCGTCCTCGTCGCCCAGGGGACACTATTGATAGTTTTTCTTGTGATGGCAGGAAGAGATCACATGCCCTATGTGGTGACTCTCGGATGAAATATAAATTCCAAAAATGTACGAGTGGTGTCAATACCTGTAATACTGTTGATTATTTCGATCCTGCTCTTGTCAATAATGGGGTTTGCTTTGTTTCTAATGGAGGTAATAAATATCGGTGGTTTAATCCGACTCTGAGATTGTTGGGGACGAGGAAGGGTGTTAATGCGTTAAGGGGTGGTGACACAAATTTGAATTTAAATATGGGCTCGCTACGAACACCACAACCTGAGACGGAGCATCTGGATGGGTTCCTTCCATGCGGTGGTCATGGCAACGTCGTCGCGATATCGGATGCTGTCTGCCACGCAACTCCAATGCCGGACTTGACTGTGAGCTTACATCCTGACTTTCCAGTTGAATCTATTGACAATGCTGGTCAATTGCTTGGTTATGAGACCGGCAGTGAGAGCTGTGTTTCTTTCACTAGGGATGGCATATTGCTACCTACAGAGCCTGTCGCTGGTCCCGCCACTAGCGTAATTAAACATTCTCCTGATAGGCTGCGTCAGTCCAACATCCCTTGTGTATCCAATACTGTGTTACCTGTTAGTGTTGATGGTTCCTTGAATGTTGAGGGGTTGGTTGACATGGCTTACCCACTATTAGATATTCCGATGTTTAGTGTTCATCATTGTGTGTCCGCGAACACCGGCGCTGGCTGTGTTTCCAGTGCCTGGGAGCCTCCGACGGCTTCAACCCCCTGTCCTAGTGTTATTGTGGGTGCGGATGCTGGTATGATCGACCCTGTATTGCCATTAAATTGTGTTGACTGTGCGTCGCATTCAGTTGATGTTGATGTTGATATTGTTGTTGATGTTGTTGTTGATCCGTTGCGGTGTGGTGTTGATCCCAGTGTTGATGGATTGGTCAGAAATTCTGACATTAATGTGGTTAATAGTGTCCAAAACACATCTTTTATACATAAAAAGTTTTGTGAGAAGTCCCCGTTTGAATATAAAAGTTATGTGCTGGACCATTGGCATGGTTTGACCTTGAACTGTAATTTATTCTTGGGCTATGCTGATATTTATGCCAAAGTGCGAGGTACTGGCTTGCCTAATTATTTGCAAGCTAAAGTGCCGGTTCCTTCTGGTCTGGTCATAAATAAATGGAAGGAGCTTTTGTCTGATTATTACGATAATGAGTTACTTCAATTTCTGGAATTTGGCTGTCCATCCAACTTTACTGGTAATTTTATCCCTGCTGCTTCTGAGTGCAATCATACCTGCAATGGGGAAGATTTATTTTGGATCAACAAGTATGTAAGTACTGAGCTGTCTCATGGTGCACTGTTGGGGCCGTTTGATTATCCCCCCTTTTCTCCGTGGTCCCAAATTAGTCCTATTATGACATGCCCCAAAAAGAATACTGCTGAACGTAGAATCATTGTAGACCTTAGCTTTCCAAAGGGGCGTAGTGTTAATGCAGGGATAATTAAAGGTTTTTATCAGGGTAAGGAATATAACTATTATTTGTCTACTATAATGACATTAGCTAAACAGGTTACTAGGATGGGTGAAAATTGTTTTATTTGGTCTATAGACTTGGCAAGGGCGTACAGACAGTTAAGAACCTGCCCCTTAAGTGTGCCCTTATTCGGAATCAAGGTGGACCACAAATATTATTTTGACACAGCTCCTCCTTTCGGCTGCAGGACCTCGAGTATGGCATGTGCCAGGACCACGGAGGCTGTAGTTTATTTAATGAGAAAAAAGGGGTTTTTTGCTTTGTGTTTTTTAGACGATTTTGTAGGTGTAGAAAAACCATTGATTACGGCACAACAAGCTTATGACTATATTTCAAGGTTGACAAATTCTCTGGGCTTGAATCTGTCGATTAAAAAGTGTAGTCCCCCGACTAGGCATTTAATTTGGCTGGGTTATGAAATGGGTACGGCAAATATGTTGATTAGGATTCCGGATGATAAATTGTTAGATATTTTATTAGAATGTAGGAAGTGGGTAGTGGGTAGGGCCGTTACCAGGAAAAATGTTCAAAGGTTAGTGGGGCGGTTACAATTTATTTCTAAGTGTGTTATGGCATCACGGGTGCTTATGAATAGGATATTAGAGTTTCTTAGAGCCTCCCCCTTTATAGGAAAGGTGCAGGTTACTAACGAATTGGTTAAAGATATCTTGTGGTTTCTACATTTTGCAGAAGGACATAATAGACTAATTTTGCTACATCATTTCCCTGAGAAAAAGTGGATAATCGAGTGTGATTCTTCATTACAGGGTGGGGGAGCTTTCAGTGCTACTAATTTTTATTCCAGTTTGTATACTACAACATTTTTAAGTCACAACTTTCATATTGCCCAATTGGAGGCTATTAATTTGGTGGTAGCGCTGAACAATTTGGCGCCTTCGGTTCCTCATAATTTTCATATTATCATTAACACTGATAATGCTGCTTCCCAACAGGTGCTATCTTCTGGCGCTGGTAAGGATCCTGTCTTGTGTGCCTGTGCCAGGGAGGTATGGCAGTTTGCTGCTGTTCACAGTTGCCAGGTACAGGTCATTCACAAGCCAGGAAAGGATCTGGTGTTAGCGGATGCCCTAAGTAGGTTGTTTTTTTATACTAAATATAAATTGGTTGCTGATAAATTGTGTCAGGATAAACTGTTGACTGAAATACATGTTTCACATTCATATGATGTTTTTGATTTGTTGTGATGGTTGGCTGCTATTTGATAATTTAGTTTTTTGCCTTTATCAAATTGCAGGTGGTAAGCACGCATTGGTGGGAGGCATTAGCGTGTATTTCTCAGCGGGATTATCAGAGGGCACTTGGAGGAATAAGAGGGTGCAATTTAGGGAGTATTTAAGGTTTTGCAGTAACATTAAAGACGACCCTAAGAGACCCAATCTTAAAACGGTAATGTCATACGCTTTGTATTTAAATGATAAACTCAAGACTGGAGGAGCAATAAGAAATTACATGAGTGGGGCAAGAACATGGATTAGATTGTTGAGAGGTAATACAGCATCATTTGATTGTTATGCGATGTCAGTAATTAAAAGTGGTATGTTTAAATTAAAAAATAATACTGTGAATAGGGCCTATCCATTGAAGATTAAACATATTAAACTGATAATTATAAAATTCTAAAAGATTGGAGATGATGGACTAGTGTTGATTATTGCATTATTAATAGGATATGTATGTGTGCTAAGACAGTCAAATTTGTTTTATTCCGAGGTATTGGGGGATGGCGGTCACATGCTGCTCGGGGGTGACATCACGGCGCACGACACACACCTGACGGTAACAGTCAGGAGCACGAAGACGACACACAAAACTGAGGATATATATAGCATCGATCTACCTCACGTATCAAGTACTGACTTCTGTCCGGTTCGAGCATGGAACAAGTACAGTTGTCGCTTCCCAGTGCATGAGGGCGCCCCAGCATTCATGATGCCAAATGGGGAACCTCTGACTGCCCAACTGTTTAGCAAGTGCATGCAAGTTGCATTGAAAGCATCTGGTCTTCCCTGGTGGCCATTGGTGACATGTCACAGTCTAGGGCGAGGGGGAGCGCAGGAGTATGCAAGAGTGGGAATGCCGCTTGAATGCATAAAAACACTTGGGAGATGGAAGTCAAACAGTGTGTTTAACTATGTGAATAAAAATGTATTGTAGATTGGGACCATTAGCTCTCCTGTTCCAATTTGGCTGAGAGCTTATGGTCCCTATGACCCATGACATAAATGTTTGCTGTATGACAAAAGTGCGAATGCGAGCTGACTGTGTGACCGTGATCTGCCCTAGCTGATGCCTCATGTCTTCAAGTTTCAAGCTCTTCACATAAATGAATAACTGAATTCATATGATTGATAGTATAATCAATACTATGTCCTGCAAATAAGTAATGAAAATATAGTAATGATTGATATCCTTAGCTATATAAAGCTGCAAATAAGTAATGAGATCAGAATAAACAAAAATTCACAGGTTGTACTACCTCATAATAGATAAAAGTAGGTAAAGCTAATAGTCTCAATTGTACTATTGAGTAAAGCTAATTTGATAATTTGTTCACAAAGGTGTAGTCTGCAAGGCTTTTGTAAAATTTATTAAGCCTGATTAATAAATTTATTAGCCCATAAAAGTCTATCTGTGTCTGGTTTTGAATTATCATCATTACCTAATTAGCCATGGATTGACGACAAACAATGTCATTACCCTAATTAACCAGTGATTAATTAATTCACATTATTTCATGATATTATAACATGTTACACTTATCAACTACCACTACCCGCTAGTTGACATGCTATCACCTCACTGCGCCTTCCTCATATGCCGCACCTCACTCATCCCATTCCCATCTCCCCACTATGATCACCACATGACACTCTTCCTTCTAGCAGTCGGAGTACAGGCTGACCATAAAACCTATCATGTAAGCCCACTGGGGGCTGCCCGGAATAAATGCCATGTTATCCCACTCATCCCTCCTCGTCCTGTGTGCCATGGCTGCAATGATTCCTTAATACGTATACCGAAAGTTGGAATGGCCTTGGGTTTATTGGCAAAGAGTGTTTCATTGCTTGGGTTGAAAATGCAGTCATAGGCAAGGTTGCTGGGATTTGCTGCAATCTTGGATGCATACTGTAGAGTGAGCATTTCTCTTCTCAGCACAAGTGGAGGTTCCTGTGCTTCTACATTAAGACTCTTCTCTGGCGAAGGTCGAAGTGTTCCAAAACAGAGTCTGAGTCCTTGATTTTGAATGGGTTTCAGCATTTGGATGTATGACAGTCTGGCTGATCCATAGACCATGGAGCCATAATCAAGCTTTGATCAGACCAGTGCACGATAGAGAGAAAGAAGAGTGGCGTGGTCGCGCCCCCCCAATTGGTATGAGCAACAACTCTCAGGAGGTCTAGAGCTTTTTGACATTTCTTTTTGACATATTTAATGTGCAAAATAAAGTTCAATTTCTTGTCAAAAATGATACCGAAGAATTTGGTTTCTTCAACCACAGGAATCTGTGTTTGGTTGAGATAGATCTCTGGGTATGGGTGTACACCCCGCTGTTGACAGAAATGCATGCTCACAGTTTTGCTGAGAGAGAATTTAAAACCATTTTCGTCAGCCCATTTCGCTACTCTGTTCAGGTCATGTTGCAGTTTTCTTTCTATAGCTGCCATGTTTCTAGACCTGTAACAAAGGTGGAAATCATCTACAAACAGAGATTTATCAATGTCAGGTCTGATACATTCAATAGTTTGACTTCCATACTGGCATCAAGTTGATCCATCCTGGCCAACATTTGGGCCAGCATAGAATCATGGGTACTTGGGTAGTCCACATTTTTGGCAGTATTACTCCGGGCTGACAAAGTTGTGGAGGTTTGTGCCACCTCCAACTGTGACAGTGATGCTGCCTTCCCACGCATCCTGCCCTTGTCAATCTGCTGCTTCTGCGACATGCTGAGATGGATCATGATCTATGAGTGAATTACAATGATAATGGGTGCCCAATACCTTCACTTGAGTGCAGTCCCAATTCAGATTTGCTGCTGTTAGTTCAAAGTTCAATTTTCTTGCCGTTGGCCATGCAGTCACAGACACCACATCAACCGTGTTTACTCCAGCTGATAACGCATGTGTTTACTCATGCATCATTCCCAATGCCATTGGTAATGTGACACTCAGTATCTGACAATCGGCATCTGACACTCAGTATGTATCACTCAGTATCCGGCACTCATTATGTGACACTCGGATGTGACACTCAGTATCTGACAATCGGTATGTGGCACTCAATATGTGACACTCGGTATGTAATACTCAGTATGTAACACTCAGATGTTAGCCATTGGTAATGTGACACTCAGTAACTGGACTTGGTAATGTGACAGTCAGTATCTGACAATCAGCATCTGACACTCAGTATGTATCACTCAGTACCCGACACTCATTATGTGACACTCGGTTGTGGCACTCAGGATCTGACAATCGGTACATGACACTCAGTATGTGCCACTCAGTACGTGACACCCATTATGTGACACTCAGTAGGTGACACTCAGTATCCGACAATCGGTATGTGGCACTCAATATGTGACACTCGGTATGTGACACTCGGTATGTAACACTCAGTATGTAACACTCAGATGTTTGGCTGTAGCCTATAGTCACTCCTGACTCTCACAATCTATTGGTATTATCACTCACTCACTCACCCAACAACACCACCAGCTCATTGAGGTCACTGTCTCTCCACACAAGGGGTCAGTTAATGTCATTGTCCCGTGTCGGACCTCCGACGGGGGACGATTACGTAATATGGACCCATATCGGTCCTCTCTATACTCCTCACGTGTGCTATCAGCTGGAGTAAACAAACGGCAAAATAAATGCTTTTCATCCCAGATTAGTCCTGAAATTGATATCCTTATGTTCTCTTACTTCCAATGTTCCTCCCTGAGCAGTGTTTATCCTTTTTTTAAAGTAGGAGATACTTATTTTGCCGTTTGTTTACTCCAGCTGATAGCACACGTGAGTAGTATAGAGAGGACCGATATGGGTCCATATTACGTAATCGTCCCCCGTCGGAGGTCCGACACGGGACAATGACATTAACTGACCCCTTGTGTGGAGAGACAGTGACCTTAAATGACCCATTGCATGTTTGCAGGATGGGCATCTGTTTTAGGTTGAACTTATTTGACCTTTTTGACTGGATTGATGACCACACTGTTCTAGCTTTCAGGATGGCCATCTGTTTTTGGTTGAACTCATTTGACCTTCGCTTGCAGGATGGTCATCTGTTTTTGGTTGAAATGACTTCTTCATTAGGAGATGTTATACAATCTATTTTGCATGACACCGACCACACATTGATGGAGGATTTAACAAGATATAGGAATATACAAAGTATACGCATTCCTTTGAATGAATATCATATTTACAACTTCATTGCTGTTTGGAAGGAAAACAGTTTTCATTCTCTACCTAAACATCTCCTTCCCCTGCTTACCGCATTGCAGGATTTTGAACAATTTATAAAGAATCACGATATCGATTATATCATTTTATATCATTCTTCTTCTTCTTCACATATTTGATCTATCCCCCCAGGAGAACAATTAGATGTGAATAGAGCCAGCATTCATATCACAGTTCATTGTAGCGGAATTGGGGTTTTTGATAGAACTAGTGGTGAATATTTTCCACAACTCACAGACACTTTTCAATATAATAATCTAATTTGTTGGGCTCTTAACTACGCACATAAATACTTTTCCTGTATTTTACTAGCAAATAAAGTATCATTTTTTAAGGAGATTTCATTTGCCTTTAACCAGGCTCGATTACTTTCATATGGAATGCAATGGAAGTGGCCATTCTTTGGATGGAAGAGTATGATGATAGATGAAAATGAGTTGACTATCCCTCACTCCCTCTCTCCCCCCTTCCTCCTCCCCCTCCCACCTATCCACACATCTACACCCGTACCCACTCAATCCCCCCACTCCATTTGATTTGAATACTCCTCATTTCGATATCACCAAATTTGATGCAGCATATAAAGCCTGCTGGTCTACACCCTCCTTTCATCAGTACACCTTTCACCATGTTCATGCAGGAGGGTATTCTGAAGCGCCCAAGATCGACTCCGATATCGATACCGCCGCCTGTATTGGATATGTCAGCAGAAACATTGAGAGCTATCAATCTCAAGAAATTGAGTATGTACTTCTCCTCAGATAGTGAAGGGCAGGAAGAAGAAGAGGAGGGTGAGCTAACAATTATCGTTCCCTCGCCCTCTCCCGCTCACTCTATACTTGAGGATGGAGTTGACTCCTTCAAGAGTTGAAAAATTGAGTTGAAGAAGAAAAAGAAGAATGAGGAGGAGGAGGATAAGTTGCTGGGGAGTAAGAAGCGACGCAAGATCGCTTCATACTTAGTTATTCCCCGAGGAATAGATATTTCGCATTTTCATGCTGCCAACCTGCCACTGGGGAACCAAATTTTTGTGGAGCGTGTGAGAGGAGCTGGAGCAAAACTTGGTATAAAGATCACCCTATGGACTCGTTCTGGAGGAGATGACTTTGCAGGGGATGTCAAGCGATATGACATCCAGGGAGTGCAATGCCATCAGCAGAAACAGTTAATCTTGATGGTAGGACTCTGCTGACGAGCAGCAATCATTATTTTATGGACTTTGATGAAAACGCCATCAGCATCTTGCTCGAGAGCATAGATGACATGATTCGGGCCCTCAAATCAGCTAAAACAGATCGATGTTTTGGGGGATTCCACGTTAACTTTGGACGTGGTGTGTTTGGTGTGATTGAACGCGACAGTTCCCGTATCGACTTTCGTAAATGGTTTGTTTTAAGTTCAGAAAAGCTGAAGACTGTAGAGAAAAGGGCGCTACCTCCCTGCAAGCAGGGGGTGTATTTGAATGTCGCACAACTGGAAAAGTTAAACAAGTTCCTGAAGGAACAGCTCCACTCATTACTCTTTCCTCATGGAGACTTTGAGGTAAAGTGTGATGATCCATCCCACAAAGCCCATCAGTGCGATATCTGCGCTCGAGTTGCACTACTGCTTATGGAGATTCAGTTAACTTGTCTGAAGAAGAGGAAGAGGAAGAAGAAGAGTCAGAGGAAGAGGAATTTAAATTACTACTACTACTTCTTTTACTATTACCATATATATATATACTTGCAAAGATTTTCATATGGACAATTGTTATCTTTGTTTAATAAAACAAAACAAATAATCATATGTTGTGTGTTATAAGTCATTTATGTTCATGGTGATTGAATATATATGTATATATATATCAATAGATCACATTCTTTCTCCATTTAATAATAATAATAATAATATAAATAATGTTGTTGAACATAATAATAATAAAAATGATAATATTACTACTAATAATATTATTCATGAGATCTATTCCAAATTTTATACAACTTTTCACTTTGTATTATTTCTTGTATTGGAGGAAATATATATCAATCCAATCTCCATTTAATGATAAGAATAAGAATAATATTCAAGGCTTCTATTCAACATTTTACACAACATTTCACTTTGAATTATTTCTTTCATTGGGGAAAATACAGTAAAAAATAAGGATAACATGAATATGCACATCATTAGAATCACTCCCCAATATTTTTTTCTCATTAACATAGCTAAAATAGTGTTTTCATCAGTGGAATTTTCATCACTATTACCAACTCTCACTTCAATATTCGTATTACACATGGTGGAATCAGTGAAATCTCCTCTTGATGAAAGTTTTCTCTTTTTTGGGGAGGGAGGGTTGTATTTGGTTGGAAGTTTCCACATGTCATCATCTTTTTCCACCACTACCACCTCATACATTGAAATCAATGGTTATAGCTCTCTATCCATCTAACAAGCAATACGTTTTTCAAAAACATATTCATTTATATACTTTGACTTATTCTCACTCAGTTACATTGATATTACTTTTCTTCCATCACTTTCATCAACATCTTCATCACCATCATCATCATCATAATCTCCAGCATCATTATCATCATCAGAACTCCACCTTCTTTTTTTTCCTGCTTCATTCACACAATCTCTCATCACTCAAAAGAAAGTTTAACTTTCACCCCCTTTTTTCGCATCAAAGAAGAAGGTGGAGATGCCGATGAGAGATTTTTTTTTGTTTAAGTGGAAGGAATAATTTCACTTTCCTCCTTTGTTTAAGGGAGAAATACTCCCCTTACAATTATCCAATCTCCCCGGCCCCCTCTCTATTGATGTTAGTGATGTTGATATTATCGTCCTGCGTTTTGGAGGGAAAAACCCTTTTCTTGGAATGAAGAGGATAAGAAATAGCGGAGTCCCTCATTGCACTTTCATTTTCAATTTGTTGACATCGCTTCTGACATTCTTCTCATTTTTTTTGTCGAAAAGTATGAATATGATGGGGAGTCTTCCATATAGAATCTTCCTCCTCCTCTTTCCCCCCCTCCACATGTATCATCAACATCAATAACATCATCAATAGCATCAATAACATCAACAGTAACATCAATAACATCAACGGTAACATCAATACTGTCAGCAACAGTATCATCATCATCGACTTCAGCATCTTCAACATCATCAACATCAACAACATTATTAACACTTACAACAGCATCATCATCAACATTTTCATCATCATCTTCATCCCCTCCAGTAACAACACCTCCTCCAGTAACATCATCTCCTCCAGTAACAACATCTCCAGTAACAAATTCAACAACATCATCATAATCTTTTCCATCAACAACATCTCCTCCATCTACAATAATTACTTTATCTTCAACATCATGATATTTATCTTGATGTATATGCTGATGTTGCAGATGTGGTTGTTGATGTTGATGATGTTGTTGATGATGATGTTCCTGAGGTTGATGCATACCCATTCTCTCCACCAGTTTTCTAGCGCACTCTAGAGCTGAGTCGTTACTAGAGAGATCACTATTTTCTTTATGTAATATAGCTATTGAAATGGGAGAAGTAAAATGAAGAGGAGGGGTGTGTAACTCCCTCAATTTTGAGTTCTCCTCATCCTCTGGTTCTAGAATATCTCTCAAAGAAAGAGGGGATGAGGAAAAATGTGAAGGAAGACATATCTCCCGGTTTCACCATCATAATTTCGACATCCGATAACAAACTATCATTCTCATTATTAGTATTAGTATTATTATTTTGAATATCTGATTCAGGAACATTCAAATTCATGACTAATGTTTCAAAATTGAGTGAATTTGAAGTAGTATCTACAAACTCATTAATCATTTCAATAAGTGATTCATTAGCAAGTGGAGAGGGTGTAGCAGGTGGGGAGAACTCCATGAGAAAATTACATTCACTGTCAGTGACATTATCACTAACACTGACAATGTCAGTGACAGTGTCAGTGACAACAATTACATTATCTACACTATGATTAGGATTTGGGGTGGAGTTCTCCAGAGGAAGGAAGGAGATGTTGCTCTCTTCATCAAAACTAGAAATTAGTTTTGAGGAAAAGAGATGGAGATAGGAGTAACGAAGATGGGAATGGGATAGGAGATGGGGGAGGAGATGGAGAGAGGGATGGGGCTGAAGGAGCTTTGAGGAATGGGAGGAGGAGGAGGAGGCATGGAAAAATCAGAGGGAGTAGAAGCGTGAGTGGGAATAGGAGTAGGAATGTGTTTCGGATTAGGAATAAGACTAGGAGAAGGAGAGGGAGAAAGGATTGGAATAGGAGAGGGAGAGGGAAAAGGAGAGGGAGACCAAAATCTATTCTTTTTGATTAAGTTCAACCTCCCATTCTGCTTCTTCTCCAGGATCAAATCGCTTGGAAGCGATAGACCATGCATCACTGCATCTGAGGTGTGCTACACAACAGCACGCATGTTCCTCATCGCGATACTCTGCGGGAAATGGAGATCAGCACACCTTGCCAAACTTACTGCTGATAACTGTAGTTGTGCGCCAGCTGCCTGCATTTCCTCCAACCCACTCTCCAGACTCTCCAAAGCCAAAGACAGTCGTCACACTCGATCTTTCATCGCAGCAATCGATATCGTTTTCCGTCTCTGGCTCGAGTGGAAGTACTTGAGTGCATCAGATCTAGAGAAAAAGGGAGAATAGTAGTGAGAATAAATAAATAATAATAATAATAAAATTTGCATCTGTCATCATTTTCTCAATCTATTTGATGAAAGAAAAATATTTCATTTGGTAATACACATTATTTGAAAACCTGAAAAGTATTTGAAAACGTGAAAAGTATTTGAAAACGTGAAAAGTATAACAGATTAAACTAGACATACAAACATTTATACAAACCCGTAGCACACAAATGAATGAAAGAAAGAATGAATGAATAGGGGGAATGAATGAATGACCAGACGCATGGATGAATAGATGAATGAATGAATAGATGAATGAATGAATATATGAATGAATGATTAAATATGAATGAAAGAATGAATGAATGAATGAATAAATGTAGATGAATGAATAGCTTATAGGAATGAATATAGGACTGAATAGAGGCTGAATGTATAAATGAATGAATGAATGAAAGAATGAATGAATGAATGACAGATTGAAAAGATGAATGAATGAATGATTGAATGAACAGATGAATGGATGAATCAATGAATGAATGGATGACAGAATGAATGAATGAAAGAATGAATGAAATATTTGATTAAATAATAATAATAATAGCGACTTACCCTTCTCCTTCTCCTCCTCCTTCTCCTCCTTTTCCTTGACGATGGATATACTTGAAGGTCGCTCCTTTAGACATGGTGGGACTGCTTCACTCAATCACTCACTGAACATAAAGCTGTCAGAAAGCTGTTCCTTGACGACTCCAGGGGAATCCCCTTACTCTCACACCCTCTACCACTTCCACTCCCACTCCAAGAAGGAAGGAAGGATGGAGCATATTTTTTTTATCAATTATAGAAAATTGATAAGACGTTGTACTGATATGTAGTGACTATCTCACGCAGTATTGATGTGTGGTGTCTATCTCATGTGATAATGATGTGTGATGTCTATCTCACGCAGTATTGATGTGACTATATCACGTGGTATTGATGTGAAATAACATATTTTCACTGAAGTGAAAAGATATCTGAGCTTCTGCTGCAACTACAGTTTTTATAGTCACAAGAATGCATAAACCCCACCTAGTTAATTATGGTTAACTCCCCCATTCTCCCCTCCCCATGATATTAATATTCTTCTTCATTTTGGTTGGTCGTTTTTATTATTGAGTGCTGGGACATCCCTCCCTCATGGTTCATTGGATGGGAGGGTCATTTGAGTTGCGGCAAGTCAACTCTCCAAGTATATACCAAGCACCGACTACACCCAATTCTAAGAGTCGAAAATACACCAACTGCATTCCCTGCATTTTCCCACAGCCACTACCCACAAGAAAGAATTTTGTTATTTATATTTATATATATATATATATATAATATGTGTAAAGACTGAATATGGATGAAAATATGAATGTATATACTTGTGTGAATATATATGTGAATATCTGGGTGTGTGAATAACCACACACACGCACCACTCCTATCCCAACCACCTGCTCACTCCCTCCCACCAAGAAACTGAATTGATCTAATGATCCCTACCCACCCTCTCTCCCTCCCTAATTTCAGTTAGCAACTCTCCCGTTCCTAATGCGTAAACATACTCCATCTATTGCCTAAGTGAAATGTTTTCCCCACACACAAAAATAAAAATAAAAATAAAATTAATTATATGTTTTCATTTCTATATTTCATTACATTATGTATTATATTCATTTTGCAATTATTATTATTATTTTCCTCAATTTTATTGCTGAGAAAAAAGAAGGAGAATAGATAAGCTGAGATTTAATAAATGAAGTTTAGTGTCGCATTCCATAGATAAAAGTTTGATAAACCGCAGCTAGACATTCTCCTCCAGTTTGAAAGTCGCTTTTCTTTCAAGCTGCAGTATTCCTCTAAAATACTAGGTAAGTTGATCAAAATGTTTATTTTGTTATAGAAATATAACTCAATTGACGTAAAGTGATTAATATGATGTGATTTTTATGTAATTTTATCAACTAAAAGAAAGGAGGAATGACCATTTTGTATGTAAGTAAGTAAGTAAGTAAATGTATATGAATGAGTCTATGTATGTATGTATGAATGAATGAAATTTATGTAAAACAAACTTAAATGAATGAATGAATAAATGAATGGAAGGAATGGATGAATAAATGATTGAATGTTTAATGACTTTTTGCTTTTTGCTTTTCAGTCATGGTTTACAGTGTTGGAATTGACTGTGGTGGAAGTGGTGGAGGTGGTGTTAGAATGAGGTGGTGGAGGTGCTGCTGTGTGCTGGTGGTGGGAATGGTGGTGGTAATGGATCTATGCAATGCATATCAACATTGCACTTTTGTATCAAAAACAACTCAAATATGTCCTCGCTTTAGCGAGGAAAATGGATCTTCCAAAAGATAATTCTTTAAAAAATCTATTTTTAGATCACTCCTTTTTATTTCGAGTTAATATCACTAGAATACAACATAAATTTCCAAATTATAAAATTCTTTCCATTGCAAGATAGTTGACAACGTTTGATTGTAGTGAAAGGAGGTTTAATCATCGCCTCCGACTGTGCTCCGTCTTCTCCCACCCTTCTGTAAATATAATAAACTCTCAAAAAGTCCTCTTCCACTCCCCATCACCATCATCAATGTCATCAACTACGGCTTCGACTACGACTTTGACTATGGCTTCGATTACGGCTTCGACTACGGCTTCGACTATGGGAACAGCAATGGCTACGGGAACAGCAAGTAGTACAGCAACAGCAAGGAGTACAGCAACAACAACGACTACAGCAACATCTATGGCAACAGCAATGACAACGAGTATGGCAACAGCAACGAGTACAGCAACAGCAATGAGCACGGCAACAGTGACAACAGCAATGAGTATGACAACCACAGCGAGTGCGTTGGTGCGACCAATAGCCGACGTCGGCCCGACGGCTGTGTGCTATCTGGGTAGTATGGCAACATCAACAGCAACAAGTATGACAACAGACACTACACCATCGATTACGTTAACTTCAACTCCCTCTCTCACTCCCCATCCTTCGTCTTCTTCTTCAGTTTTGACTACACTTTCACTTATAAGTCTTTTAAAGAGAAAACTGAAGGAGGCGACTAGAAAATTATTTCTGGGGAGAGAGAAGGGGAGTAAAAGTGAAAGTGACGATGAGGATGTAGATGAGGGGAGAATTACTCGCATAATAGCAGGAGATATTCCATTAAAATCAGCATTGGGTGCGGTCTGCACCCTCCTGCTATTTTCATGAAGCCTATGCGTGTGATACTATGATGAGATGAAATGCGATGTGATGTGATGTGTCGAGATGTGATGTTATACTTTCTTGTGCATGAATGAATGAATGAATAATAGTGATGTGTTTATTTAATTTGTGCTATGCTGGAATGAAGTATGATGATGATAATTTTGCTAAGCTATTGATGAATGTGAAAGGAGGTGTTGCTGTGGTGTGATATGAAATGAGTAGACTGAAATGAAATGAAATGATATGATATATGAGAATGAATAATACGTTTGTTGCTGGTCTCTTTTTTATTTGTATGACAGATGCAGCGAGAAAATGACGATATTGATAATGAAATGGTGTGATATGAAATGAAATGAGATGATATGAAATGTTTGTTGAGAATGAATAATACTTTTGTTTGCGGATTTCTTTTTTATTTGTATGACAGATGCAGATAGAAAATGAAGATATTGATAATGAAATGGTGTGCTATGAAATGAAATGATATGATATGAAATCATTTCTTGAGAATGAATAATACGTTTGTTTACGGATTTCTTTTGTATTTGTATGACAGATGCAAATAGAAAATGAAGATATTGATAATGAAATGGTGTTGTAAGATTTTCCGATATAAGGACATGAGGATATATAAACTCTACTATAATAAATTGCAACTTATCTATTTAATGGTAAATGGTGATATATAAAATCCAAAGGCATATGAGGGATATGTGGAGTTGGTAAACTATTACTCATTAGGTATAGAAATTGTATAATAAAATAGTATAGAGGAGGAGTGTCACTTCTTAGATACAGTCTTTGGAGGAGTTGCCTCACATAGCCCCTCCCCCCAGGTGTTATTTATGGATCACTATACACCACAAGGCACTGTAGCCAGCATGATAAGGCATTGGATACAAGACATTGAACTCTGATTGGTGGATAGATAAATACCTGTTAGGGATTGGGAGATCAACCCATGTGACCACCACCATCTTGGATTCTAGAAACCTATATAAGATAATAAACCAGGAGTCTCACTCTCCTACTTTTCACTCTTTCTCTACTTTCCGTCATTACCTGTATTGATTTCTCATTAGCCTGTCCACACCACTCACACCACCAGCCGGCGACTTTATAAAATGGCGACCACGACGTGTTGAAACGACCGGGATTTGAACCTACACAACATTGGTTAGTAGTGACTGTATTGACTGTATTTGATACTTTTGGTGTGTTTCGGTAGCATTTTCATTTTATTTGTTATTTAATACTATAGTGAGAGTATATTTCTTAATTAAATTGTTAGTTGACTGCTTGTTAATTTAACGCATGTGGTGTTGTAATTTTGACGTTAGGGCTAGAACTACAATTTTTTTTAGAAACTATATATTAAATACGTAGTATTTTTATTTCATTTAATTTGATATGTTATTCTAAATTCTAAAAAGGACTTTTCTATTGACTACGACTGGTGGGTTGTTGGAGTGGATAAGTTAGTTTTTCTTCTATTGATTCTCCATTCTTTTTGCTTTATGCAGGGACTAAATTAAATTAAATTGCTTTGTCGACAAGTTTCTGACGAAAGTGTAATTTCTTGACGGGGGCATTTGTCATGTTGGCGAGGCTAACATGAGTAATTTGCTCAGCGAGGCAACTAGGTCGAATAGTTTTCTTCCTGCCTCGCGACACCTGAAGTAGTCACTTCTCACCCGGTAGCCGCAGCAGCAGGTTCGCTCTCTACTAACTCCTGAACTACTGATATATATCTACACGTGGTTCACACTTGGTTGCTAGAATGCCGCCAGCGAAGAAAAGACGAGGCCGGCCGCCAGGTAAGGCGCAGTCTGTGTTGCCTAGTACAAGGAGACAACCCAAGAGGAAAGCAAGTTTGTCGTGTCAGCAAATGCCGCCGCCCTCGGATGATTCCGACAATGTCACGGAGGTGTCACAGGACGGCGTGGAGCCGCAGACTAATATGCCGGCTTTGAGGGAGCTTGCTCAGCAGCAAGGAACGATAATGCAGTTAAGACAAGAAAACGCCAGACTTTCTGGTATGTTGGCGAGACTGAACGCTCTGGAGAGGATTGCAGCATTGCCTGGTCCACCAATGCCTAGGCCGCCATGTTCGCCAGGGAATGCGGGGCAGGTCCCGCCGGCTACACCACCACGTGCGTCGCCGCGGCCGGTGTACGCTCATCCACCCCCATCTGTATCGCCTGCGCCTATGGGACCCCTGCCTTCTGTTAGTCGTGCCTACCCTCCAAGAGCTGCAACCTTCTACCCTCTGCCTCCGCCTGCTGTGGGCTCAACACCGCGGGTCGCGACACCCATTCCTGGGTTGCGTCATGTCGGTACTCCGGTGCATCAGGCCCAGCCTAATCCGGTCTATATGTCGCCTCACCCAACGCCGAGATATCAACTAGCTCACCCGCAGCCACCCGTTACCACAGACTTCCTGCTAGAGTCGACTCAAGCATTACAGAAACCGCCAGGTATGGCACTCTTCCCACATAATTTTATTACTAGAGGTGATGCGTGTAGGAAGATTGCGCTTGGCGAAGCCACGTGGTCTGAGTACTTCTACGCAATCAGGCTGTTGGTGGCACAGCCGAGCTTCCTTCAAGCTTGGTTTCCAGCACTGCTTCAACATGAGGAAGACTTAGCGCTGATGGCCATAACCTGGGACTGGTCAACCTGCCGACGTTGGTCGGAGAAGGTATTTCAAATGGTGGCGGATGGCCGAATAAGGGGAGGTTGGAGCAATTTGGCGGCTGTGAAAGATATACAGAGGGACGTATCTACTGAGTCGGTTAGGGCGCTGCAGGCGCGTGCTGTGGCTCGCCATGTGCATGAGCCGTTCAGGCAGCAGTACGCGCAGCAGCGCGCACAGAACGAAGCACCAGCAGCAGCGGCAGCCACCGCGGCAACAAGTCACACGCCCATTAACCCACGCGAAGAGTATAATAGGGATAATGATGGGAAACCGTGTTATCTCTGGAATTGGGGAAAGGACTGTGGGAACCCTTCCTCACACGGCGAGCACCCTGATAAATCACCACATATCTGCGCGTGGAGCGCCTATAAATTTAAACGTATTCTGTCTCATAGGGAGCAAGATTGCTTAAAGAAACGGAAATTTCTAGACAAGAAAGCTGGTACTGACTCCGCCTCCTCAACTTCCACTGTAAGTTCTGTTCTGTGTTCACAATTGCCTGTTGATATCTGTCAGAATAGTTCTGCTAGTGACTCTATCGTCCCTAGAATGCTCGGGGATAAATCTGAGGGTACAATGTTTTCACCTGTTGTTGATGTAATTAATGGGGCAGTATCTGCTCAATGTTCACCTGAAAGCCTTTCCGCTGTCTCAACTATGCCCGTAAATAATGTTGTTCAAGATGGCGGCGCGGGGGGTGCCTCGTCTGGCCACGTGGCCTGCACGGGGGTCACGTCACGTGTCTCGCCGGACCACGTGGTTCAGTCGATGTGTCGACCTACTGACCTAGTCATAGCGGCGCCAGTGCTGTGTAGTGGTGACACAGTTAAAACTATTGACAGCGGGCCTCGGGTGTATGAGGACAAGGCTACAGCTATTCGCAAGATAGGAACTGCAGCTTTGTCGGTGGGAGTATGTGGTGCTCCTTCGGTATCACAAGAAAGAGATAGTTCGGGCATGGGTCTCGGCACTGAGTTAAGTAGTCATGTTGTTGTGTCGGGAGTGGGTGATGGGAACTCTGTACCAGATATCTCTTTTGATTGGTTTGACACGCCGATTGAAGTAGCACTGTCACTGCATAGTTATAACGTTAGTAATAATAAGTCGATTAAGGTGCCTCCGACACCGATTATGTTTAGGGATTCTCTCTTAACTTTCTGGCTGGAGTCGTCTGATACAGCTTGGATGGATCTTGGAATATATAGAGATATATTCGACAAGGTTAGGGCAACCGGCTTGCCAAATTATCTAGGTGCTCGTATCTCAGTTCCGTCAGGGCTCATTATTCCAAAATGGCGGGCACTGCTTCTTGATTATCCTGATACGTTGCTCGTAGATCACCTTGAGTTTGGCTGGCCGTTGGACTATACCTCTGAGAAGGTTCCTACCACCACTTTTAGGAATCATTCCGATGCAGCTGAAGCTGATTTTCATATTCATAAATTCATTAATACAGAACTGAGTCACGGGGCGCTACTTGGTCCGTTTGATACAGCCCCCTTTCGGCCGTGGACACAGATAAGTCCAATGATGACGCGGCCGAAGAAAAACTCTCATGATAAGCGTATCATTATAGATCTTAGCTTTCCTCCGGGCAGAAGTGTAAATGCCGGTATAGTTAAGGGATTTTATTTGGGCGCCCCATTTAATTTTTCGTTGCCTTCAGTTAGGACGCTAGCAGATAGACTGACAGTGTTGGGACCTAACGCATGGATGTGGGGGGCGGACTTAGCCCGGGCTTATAGACAGCTTAGGGTTTGTCCACTCTCGACTCCGTTGCTTGGAATCTCGCTAAAGGGGAAGATTTATATCGATATTGCTCCACCTTTTGGCTGCAGGACGTCAGCTCTTGCATGTGCACAGACTACCCGTGCAATAGTATGGTTGCTTAGACAGGAAGGCTTTTTTGCGCTTTGCTATTTAGACGATTTTATTGGGATTGAGAAAACGAAAGAGAGAGCGCTACAGGCCTACAGTAGGTTTAATGAATTAACTTCTCAACTTGGACTAGCTCTCGCGCTGGCCAAGTGTTCAGCACTTGATACTGCGATTACCTGGTTAGGCTTTGTCATTGATTCTGTAAATATGTCTGTTACGCTGCCGAAAGAGAAGATTGCTGGAGTGCTTGAGGAATGTCTGTTGTGGAAATCAAAGACTACCGCTTCAAGGAAGCAGCTACAAAGTCTGGCAGGAAAATTACAGCACCTATCGAAGTGCATTAAACCAGCTACTAGGTTTTCGAATAGAGTATTGGAAGCGTTGCGAGCTTCACCCTATGTGGGTCAACATAAATTTGATACTGACTTGCTACTGGACCTTGAGTGGTTTCAGTTTTTCGCTGAATCCTATAATGGGGTTCAGTTGCTGCCTGAGAAGCCTAGGGACACGTGGGTAATTGAATGTGATTCGACGCTTAAAGCAGGAGGGGCTTTCTCGATTGATAACTTCTACATAGCTGAGTACTCGCAACTTCTGCAGTCATCGGGTCTAGCGATTGCACACCTTGAAGCTCTTAACTTAGTACACGCAGTTAAGTTTCTCTTACCTAGGGATCCACACAAGTATTTGATTAAGATCAATACTGATAACTTGGCTTCGCAGCAAGTGTTAGAGTCCGGGAGGGGTAGGGACAAAGTCCTGTGTGCTTGCGCAAGGCAGATTTGGCTTATAGCGGCTACCCTGAATTTCGAGTTGGAAATTTGTCATAAGTCGGGAGAGTCCTTGATCTTGGCGGACGCACTTAGCAGGGCTCCGCATTCTCAGACAGCCAAGTTAAGTGCAGAGAAGCTCTGTAACCAAATGAACTTGAAGCAAATAACGGTTTCTGTTGATAAGAGCATTTTGATGTTTTAATTGTCTGCCATATCACCTGGAAGATAGTAAACTGTTTTGCCTCTATCTTCCAGGGTACTCGGTAAAGCACTATCAGCGGCTGATCAACAGCTATACGAGCGCGCTGGCCCCTAGAACATGGAAGAACAAGGTGGGGCACATCTCCCTTTTTCTTACCTTCTGAAATCAACATAGTGTATCGGCACATACTCCATCTGTATATGATTTGTTGTCCTTCCTATTGTTTCTTAATGACAGATTGAAGTCACCAGGCGCTGTGGCTAACTACTTTAGTTCGGTCAAGTTATGGGTTGAATCTGGTTCGGGGGATGCTTCAGCCTTCGGGGCCCCAGAAATAAAAACGATGAAGAAAGGTTTGCTTAAGAATTCGACACATGTAACAGTACGTGCCCCACCTATCATGAGTAGCGAGTTTAAACGTTTGATCAGTTTCTTGTATACATTGACACCGATCCCGGTGGTTCTCATTGCCGCGTTAATAATAGGGTACTTCACCCTAGTGCGTCAAAGCAATCTAGTTCCTAACTCAGTTTCACTACGCGATAATCCACATACCATTAAATTTAGAGATGTAAAACTTAGACTTGACTCGATTCTGGTAACCATCCGTTCTACAAAGACGAGATCTGCCTCTGCCGCCCCCATTATCTTTAATCTGCCTGCACTTCCAGGCTCCCTTTGTTGCCCGCTACAGGCTTGGCTGAACTATATTAAAACAGTCAGTCCACAGCCAGAAGGGCCGGCATTCATATTGCCATCTGGTCTCCCACTCACTAACGCAACTTTGTCGAGGGCTCTGAGGCTAGTTTCTTTCCAAGTTTTTGGAATTAATAAGGGTTTCACCCTCCATAGCCTCAGGCGAGGTGCTGCCCAATCATGCCGAGGTACTGGTTTGACATTGGAGGATCTGATGTCAGCCGGCACCTGGAAAAGTTCAGCGGTAAATCTATACTTACAAAACATACATATCAGTGCCGCTCCCGCAGCGCTCGGTCAATTGTTGGGTTGAGCGCTGGTCTTTACGTTAAGTCATTATCCTGTTACTCTATATACGCTTACTGTTACTTATTCCACAAGTTCACTCTGATTCCTAATTCGGGACGCATTTCTTGTATCATGTTACATATTGAACTCTGCTGAATTTGTTTTCTTGACTGTTACTTATATGAACTAGTTAAGCTTGGCCCTGTCGCCGAACCGCTCATTGATCAACCATGACAACTTCCTGGAAGTTACAGACTTTATTTTCTTTAAATAAATATACTCGTTATATTTAAATCCATATATGTCTTGCCTTGTTTGTCTCGCTGAGTGAATTTGTCATGTTGGCGAGGCTAACATGAGTAATTTGCTCAGCGAGGCAACTAGGTCGAATAGTTTTCTTCCTGCCTCGCGGCACCTGAAGTAGTCACTTCTCACCCGGTAGCCGCAGCAGCAGGTTCGCTCTCCCACCCACCCACCCGGGGTTGAGCGCTGGTCTTTACGTTAAGTCATTATCCTGTTACTCTATATACGCTTACTGTTACTTATTCCACAAGTTCGCCCTGATTCCTAATTCGGGACGCATTTCTTGTATCATGTTACATATTGAACTCTGCTGAATTTGTTTTGTTGACTGTTACTTATATGAACTAGTTAAGCTTGGCCCTGTCGCCGAACCGCTCATTGATCAACCATGACAACTTCCTGGAAGTTACAGACTTTATTTTCTTTAAATAAATATACTCGTTATATTTAAATCCATATATGTCTTGCCTTGTTTGTCTCGCTGAGTGAATTAGTCTTTGGCGTCGATATTACTGTAATGTCGCATGTCTGAAGCCTCGTGTCGCCGCTAGAATTTTTTTCATTTCGGACTACTTTCGGTAATTTTCTTTAACCCTGAAGTAAATTAGAGCGTATTAATATATACGGGAGAGACTTTTCACTTTTCTGCTACTTTACAGGTATATTTCTTGGTTGGATACAATTCTTTAAATTTATTTCTACCGCGCTTTTCACAACACACTAAAATTCCTATATAACCCACTACAAGGAGGATATCAATAGCGTGAACATATTTGACTGGTGGTAAGTTATATATTGTATTAAATACACTTACACTACATACTCACACTGCCTATAACATGTTTAAAAGAGGATGCATTACATGAACAATTTGGGTTGTGGTTTGAAAGTCAGGTAGATATAGGTATTCTTAGTGCTGACTGTGATAAATTGGAAGCATGGACTAAATTTATGGCTGATAGCTTTGAAAGTATTACTGACAAAAATGAAGAAAGAATATTGCAAATTACTGAATGTACAGAGGCTGATAATGACAGGGAAGAGCGTAGAGAGAGACGGGAATTAGCTAGTCTAGAACATAAAAGTAATGAAACTAAAATAAGAGCTCTCAAAGCATATGGGAAGTCTGTACCTATGCTGGATGGGACTGACAGAGGTGCACTGAGAGAGTGGGTAGATCTTATTGAGAGGATTGGAATTCTTGCAGATGTGTCAGACTTAGATATAATTCGCTTTGCACTTTCAAATGCAACAGGTACACTGCATGAAGTGTTATTCACTGCCTTCACAACTAATGGTGCTAAGTCATGGGATAATATCAAAGAGGAAATTGCTAAGACTTTATTAACTGCAGATGAAAAACACATTTAAAAAGTATAGTAATGACGATGGTACAGAATGAGGGTGAGACAGTGGCGGCATATTGCCAACAGTTTAAAACAGCTGCTAGTAAGGGGTGGAAACTACCTTCTGCTACCTTGGGGACTGACACCTTTGAAATTTTGTTATCACGATTTCTTGACTCATTGTTGGATGACAACACTATGTGGTACGTAGAGACCAATAGACCAAAATCATTGGAGGAAGGATTTACTCTAGCTATATTGTGTGATAGGTCTGTATTGAGACAGCAACGACATGCACAATCACGACTGACAGACTTAAATATGACTAGTCAGGTTGATAGTCTTAACTTTAATTCTAAACTTATCTAACATAAATAACCATGGGAGGGGGGTTATCTATAATAATATAACCTGCTACTATGCCATCTTGTTAGTTTTGGTAAGAATAAAGTCATGAGCTCTTGGAAAGGTGGATTGGAACGTTCCTTGCATTCTTTACTATCTTCCAGTCTTATTGTAGATTAACCGCTATGGAAAACCTGATATTCGATTGCTTTATATGTAATTAAGGGCTTTATGCCTAAATGAGCCTTATGCAGTTAATTAACCCATCTGCGGGAATATAATAACAGACATATTAACGGAATTAACGTTCTTGGAGCATTAAGTCAGTCGTACAGTGACTGCCAGACAGTTTGGTGGGCTGTCACTACGTGCTGCTACTTTAACTTCGTTTCGATCTGTTTTGAACTCTAATTTCACTTTTCTTTTCGTATACCTTTCTCATTTTTTTCTCCATATTCGGAACTCTCTTTCCAATTGTGCTAGTGAAATTTCCTCGTATGATTTAAAATTTAGCGTATATATTTTTAAAATAGCAAGAAATCGGCTAAGTTAAAGGAAATGTAATATCTGGGCATATTACCGTTAATTTACCTTAGTTGCTCATCTCTTTTTCTAAAAATCTTTTTATTTTTCATCTTTTGCTGGGGTTTTTCAAATTTTAGGGCATTCTAACCATTTTTCGTAAATTTCTGTAAAACCATCTATAATAATATCTTAATAATTTGATAAGACCTCTAAAAAATATGGGTAAGCAAACTTGTTTTAAATTATTAAGGAAAATTTCAGACTAGTGTTTTTAGTGGGTAGTAGCAAAATTAGCAGTTTTTAAAAATATTTAGGTAGTTGTGCAGCTCGCAGTCTAGTAGAACTGCGAGCTGGCGAGAAGGCGAACGAACGCCGATGTCCCTGTAGCCTCTCACCGTGGTTGCTTGTGCACAGCACCAAATGTGGCAGAGGGAGGGGGCTACCAGGAGGCACCGTCTTTGGATGGTGTCTCAATAAATGCGGACAATGTCCAAAACACCGGGGTCTCACCCCTAACATTACAGGCGGAAGCAATCCGACCTGACGGGGTCTCACCCCTTACTTTAGATGCGGACCCAGCTCGTTCTGGTAAGGCTTCGCCAACACCTGTATTTGCGCACGCGCAAAATATAAATGTGCCCCAAGGCGCGCAAATGTCCTTAGGGGTCACACGTCCCGTGGACGGTGGATCCGTGCATGAGGAAGGCGGCCTCTTCACTTTCCTACCGAGAGAGAAGTCGGCTGCTACTCAGGTACCTGTTCTGCGGCCACCGACCATTGACCTATCCTTTATGGTACCGCGTCACAGCATACCAGTCAAAAAGACAGGCTAGCCACGTTGGAAGAACGTGAACAACAGCTCCTGTCACGTGAAAATTTATTGCATGCCCATTGGCAGGAATTAGCATGTGGCAGGAAAAATGTATCCAAAACCTGGGTGTTACAAATGAAATGTTGAGCGCGATTCAGCAGCAAAATGGGCGTTGCCCTCATACTAATAATAACGTAAATGCGTCTAACGCCTCTGATGGAAATCCAGCCGTTAACTTACAGCATACTGGGCAAAGCGCCCCGAATTGCGCCCGTAAGGAAGACACTAGCGTCGACTCCTTTGCGGCTTACCGCTTTACTAGTGCAGAGCAGGCCATCATTAAATCAAACCCAGCTATTCGCTGGGCTGTAATGGAGGCCTCTAACATCAACCCTGGCATTGGTGCCTCAGCCGTGAGTCGGTCATTGTATTTGCGCGACCGCAATATAAGCATACAAGAGCAGTATCAACCCGCTAGGGTGAGAGCTGTCAAAGTACCCCCATTTGATGGTATCAACCAAGACTGGGATACCTGGTGGGAGAAATTCAGCCAGGCGAAGTCAGTCAATAGGTGGAATGAAACCACCGCTTTGACATGCCTACTGCATTTACTGCAGGATGGTCCTGGCCAACTGGCAGTTGACAGGTGGGAGCAAGGTAATTGTGCCACCCTAGATGAGTTAGTCGAAGCATTAGCTTGGCAATTCAAGGGACTAGATCCCTTATCTAAATGGGAACTTTTCAAGAAAAGGTAGCAACGGCAGTCTGACTCGGCAAATTCTGTATGCTATGGTATGATGTCGGAATCTGAGGCCAGGAAAGCTGGCGCAGGTTGCGGCATGTCGCGAGATTTGATCGCACGCAAAACTCTTGCCGTGTTCATCAATGGTCTTTGTGAGCGTGAAGAACGCGACATGATTCTAAAGCAATGGTCCCCAGGTAGACATACCATGGAGGATATTTACCAAATGTTGAGAGACCATGCAGCAAAAGCATGTATGCTTCCAGCTAAACGCGCTGTGATGGGTATCACATCCGCCATGGCGGAACTCCCTTATGATGACACGCCCACCTACACTGACATGGATGTGGGCATTATTGCCTTCAATGGGCAGGGTGCAAGACCCTTTAATAATCACAATGCTGACCGTTCCGGTAAAAGGGAGTGGCAAGGCAAGCGTACCCAGTGGAAGGGAAGATCAACAGGGGCGTTCCAACGGAATCATCTCGATCTACCTCGCGTATCACCCAATACTGAGTGTTTTAGATGCAGAGGCTTTGGCCATATGGCTTTTGAATGCCCTTCATCACAGCCTCGTTCAATAGAACATGCCATGGTAGCGGGTGACCGCAAAGGGTGTGATAATACGCATCATGTGCTGGCCACATTAGCTAGGCTGCTTGCTGCCAGTGGTAAAAATATTGTGCACAATGGTAAAAACATTGCGCGCGATAGCAAAAATATTGCGCTGAGCAGCAAAAATATCGCTGCTATGCCCAATCATTCAGCTTCACTCGAGTTTTTGGAGGATGCTGATTATTTAAATTAGAGTGCTGCAACGCCGGGAGTGTTGTCAGCTTTGGTTCAAAAGGAAAACCTTCCCAGCGCAACTGGTAACAGTTGTACTAAAAACCATTTACACAACCTCTCAGCAGACTTGTGTCTACCTAATGGCCCTGTCACACTACAGAACGTGAAAATAATTATATTACGTTGACGTTATGGGCGTAATATGCATATTGTGGACGTGAGCGTAACGTGAAAGTAACGTTGGTGTACGTCGTGACCTTAGCTGTAACATGACAACGTTAAGGGGGAGGGGTAATTGGCGACGTGACTGGGCGTTAGTGTAACGTGAGCGTAACGTCGCCGTAACGGGTGCGACGTGGACGTAACGTGACCGTAACGCCACCGTAACGTGACCGTAATGTGACCGTAACCGTGACCGTAACGTGACCGTAACGTGACCGTAACGTGACCGTAACGTGACCGTAACGTGCAAAACGCTGCCCACACGTTGCTCCCACCCGGGCCGTCGGTCTGACGTGACATAACGTGACTCTAACGTCATTTACGCTGCTATAACGATCGCGGAACGTCAACCTAACGTCATTGTCACGTCATCCCAACGTAACGGCTTCACGGTGAGATACGTCGAAAGTTTTGAACAGGTTCAAAACCTCGACGCGTGCCGACGTAACACGACGTAACATGACGTAGCTCGACATCACTCTAACGTCATTATGACGTCATCATAACGTGACCCAACGTACGGCAATGTAATGACGAAAAATTATCACGTTAGGCTCACGTTGGCTCGTTACGTCGTAGTGTGACAGGGGTATTAAGGCGTAGCAGCCCAGTCCACCTGTACAGCCATTGGCATCCGCCAGGATTTCTTGGCGGGTATGCGGTCATTGTGCTCACAAAATGTGAGTAGCAATGACCCAGATTTGTGCATGGACTACATATTAAAGAAGACCGGTCTGGACTTACATAATGTAGGTGAGCGAGACCAGTTTGCTATGAATATTTTTCCGCTTAATGGAAAATGATGGTACATTCCCATTAATATTAGAGGTTCCAAGGGGTTCTTTCTTATCGACACGGGTGCAGCTATGTCTGTGATAGGAAAGAGATTTGTTGACGATCTCAATCTGAACACTCGTAATTTGGTTTCTGAAGTGAAACCGTTGAGTGTTACTGGCTTAGTGATTCCACAATTTGGTTGTACACACATACCATTAAGTATCGCCAACCAGATTTTTCACTCGTCAGTATTAATAGTTGATATACCAGAAGACGGTATATTGGGGAGTGACTGGATGTCATTTTATGAAGCCAGGCATTCCCCACATAATGGACTTTTTGAAGTCCTCCAACCCTATAATTTAGTCACACATTTCCAACTCAGAACAGATTGCTGCCTTGCGTGTCTGGCTAAGGATGTGACAATAGCTGCTCACCAAACTGTCACGGCTTTAATTACGAATAGATATATAGATAGAGAAGGTCAGTGTTTAATTGAACCCGACCCTGAAATGCTCAGTCCCATTGGAGTCACATCAGCACATTCTTTGATTAATAGGTCAAAAGGTGCTGTCTTCCCACTCTGTAATACCACAAACGACTGTGTCCATTTGTTGTGATGTCAAATTATTGGAAACACAACAGAGGCCAGATCGCATGGTTCCATTGATAGTCCTACACCCGCAATGGTGTTTGACTTGCTAAAACGAGAACGCGGTGTAGAGGGATTTGGAGGATCCCCTGAACTGGCATTTTCGGTCGATCGGAAGCAATTTAAAGGATTACCACAAATTCCAGACTTCATACTATCCATGGCTGAAGCCACACATTTGGATCATATGAAGCATAAGATAACAATCGCAGAATTTCTTTTCGAGTTTTGTGATATATTCGCGAAACCGGATGGTAAGTTGGGTTGGACCAATGTGGTACAACACCATATAGACATCGGTGACAACGCCCCATTTAGGATACCATATCGCAGATTAATGGATTCTATGAAGCAAGCCCTGGAGGACGAGGTGGCCAAGATGCTAGCTTCTGGAATTATTATGGACAGCAAAAGTCGCTACAGTTCGCCGGTTCACCTGGTTACCAAAAAGGATGGAACATGGCGATTCTGTATAGATTATCGCAAATTAAATGCTATGATGTGCAAAAAGGCATACCCTTTGCCATGCATCGACGAGAGCCTGGATAGTCTTGGAGGAAATAAGTGGTTCTGCACTTTGCACCTTCAATCAGGATACCATCAAGTCGCGATGGAGTACGACAAACGGCAGAAAACTGCCTTTACTACTCATATAGGACTGTATGAGTGGAAGGTAATGCCTTTCGGTCTATGTAATGCACCTGCTACCTTTGAGAAAATGATAGCAGAAATGTTGAATGCTTTGCTATTCACACACTGTTTAGTATATCTAGACAACATTATTATATTTGGCGACACGGTTAGCACTTGTCGTAACAATTTACGTGAGGTATTTCTTAGACTTCGCAAATTTAAACTGAAACTTAAACCTTCTAAATGCCAATTGTTCAGACGTGAGACAGAGTATTTAGGCCGCATTGTTTCAGGGGAAGGCATCAAAGCTGATCCTAAAAAAAGTGGAGGCTCTACCCAATTGGCCTGCACCTAAATCTCCTAAAGAAACAAAAAGTTTACTTGGGTTCGCCTCGTACTATCGAGACTTTATCCCTCAATTTGCTAATGTAGCCGCTCCAATAAAGGACATGGCTAATGTTAGCACGCAAGCCTTTGACTGGGGAGAACCTCAGCATATGGCATTTATTGAATTAAAACGGCTATTTACGGATACACTGGTGCTTGGTTATCCACGGCCGACTGGGCAGTTTATCTTGGACACTGACGGCAGCGCATTTGCTATTGCCGGTGCGCTAAGTCAGGTACAAGATGAGGTAGAAGTGCCCATTACATTTGCCAGTAACAGGTTAAGTGCTTGTCAACGGCGATATTGTACCACAAAAAGGGAGTTAATGGCAATTGTCGTATATACCAAAAAGTGGCGACATTATTTCTGGGACTCAGAATTCCAGATCTGTACTGATCACCACTCGTTAAAGTGGTTATTAAATGTTAAAGAAGCGGAGGGAATGATAGGGCATTGGTTGGCTTGGTTGTCAGAATTTGGCCTAACCAACACACAAATTACCTATCGACCTGGCCCGCAGCATATTAACGCAGATGCGCTCAGTCGCATTCCCCTCCGTCGTTGTGGCACACCGGAATGCAAGGACTGTGGAGCGCACACGGGGGTAGTTGCATCTCTAAGTCAGGGTACAGAAGTTGAAAACAATTTTAATTTCTGGATGCAGGCTGAAATTAGTCAGGCTCAAGCCACAGATGATACATGTTCAATAATCATTACCTTGTTAAATACGCACACAGTGAGCAGGTAGGGACCACGACTTGGATTTCAAAACGTCTTGCTTTCTCAAGACGTCTTGAAAACTCAAGACAGTTTACATATAGAAACAAATAGGGGTGAGGTGTCACAGTCTGCTCCTACTTTAATATTGAGGATGGAACCTAACAAAACATATCATTGGAATGGGTGTAAGTAGCTCTTCAAAGTGTCTATGAAGAAAATGTTACTGTGTATAGTATGTTCATAATATTCAATTAAAACTGCATTAGAATAAAGAGACAATCTTATTTTGCCTATAACATTCTGCTGCTTGTATGTTGGAATTAGTCATTTTTAGTGGTAAACTACCATGGTCTATTTAGAAAGGTACTTTTCTTAGAATCAAAATCCTGGACATAGTTAATGAGAAATAACCAAAAATATGAACAAATCATGATGTGTGGCACCATATAAACCATTACTCAAATGTTCACACAGGCAGATGGGTTGTTGTTTTAGCAGTCTACACAAGGATGGCCACTGGGTGTGGGTGTGGGTGTGGGTGCAGAGTGGGATTTCTCTCTGTGTGGTATATCCACCACCCAGTATATGTGTATGTGCATATATACACACATATATATATATATTTTTTAAAACAATAACATAATTGTGTACATCATTTCTAGTTATTATATAAATAGCACACTCCTCCCAAGTTGGGGATGGGGGGTGGAGGGGGGTGCTCCCAGTATGTGCTGATACTGGTAGTACCCCTATCCTCAAACTTAAAAACAAGGTTTGGCAGCAGTCATGCCTCAATGACCATGACCCACATCCACCCTAAGTTTATCAGTTAAACAGTTGTGTTGGTGGAACCCTGACAGCCAGACAGGCCAGGCTAGGGGTTACCCCACCTGATGCCCCCTACCCCCACTCACACACACAAAGTAAGACAATTGCCACACAGGAACACTGGTCTGCAACACACACCCCCCACCAGCCCACCTCTAGCTACACCATGCTTGTCAGTCATGAATCAATGATGATGTGGTGATATTTATTTAAATTTTATTGAATTTATTTTCAAATTTATTTATTTTTATCCTTACTATTGAATTTTGTTCATATTATTCCTAGTCATATTGATTGCTCATTATTCACATGTTTTCAGGACCTCCCAGCATTCTGGCACCAGTTGGACCATTGTGTGTTGCACTTCCTCTGTAGCTCAGATGGCAGAGTGTTGGTCTCAAGATCAGAGGGTAACTGGTTCGAATCTTGGAGCTGCAATACTTTTTTTTAAAAGAATGTCCGACTACTTTTTTTGTAATGCATAATTATATCAATATTAATAAATATGCCTTTACCTAACTCGACATTGCTCGACGTTATCTGACTGGGCTTTACCCGGATCTGCTCTACCCGGCTCAGCTTTAAAAAAAAGAAAAAAAAATTGTTATTGAGGCTGTATTTATACTGTCCATAGCATGTAAGCCCGGGTATCCAGGCTTGTTTTCAATGCTGGCCAGCTGTAGTGTTGGTGTTGTCTTACCAGGCAGTAGCTGCTGATAAGTTATTTGATTGTCTGCATTTCAGTAGCAGATAGATCTGTTTGGTATGTTTAGTACCCTATGTTAGTTTTTTTGGGGCCCTCTTGGCATTGAATTTTTGTTCTATTCTTATTACTATGATAGTTATTTTCTTAGGGTTCTATGTTAGTGTTTTGGGGTTTTCTTGGGAAGAGTTTTCTGCTTTTTTCTACTTAATTCTATACTAGCCTATTTTATTTACATGTCCATAGGCCTGTATGTAATAGGTGGTTGAGTTATGTTTGTTTGAATTTGATTTGATTTATATTGTTGTTGGATATGTTATCTGGCTTTTATATTTCCGGTTATCCCGCCCTGGGCTGTCCAGTTGGTGGGCCGTGACATATCACCTGCCCCCTTGGGGTGCAGTTCAGTTGGGGGTCCCAGTTTTTATTTTGCACAGATATTTTGTGTACGGCCTTAGCAGGTTGGAGAGCTTACCTCGATCGGGCTATGGTGGTTAAATACTTCATTCGACCCCCGGTTCAATTTCCAAGGTCGAATTTTATATAGGATTAGCTAGGAGGTTCACAATTATGGTTACGGCACATTGAATTTGGGGAAGTTTTCATCTTGGAATACATCACTAGAAAGCCAACAATCATATCTAATTTCCTGGTTATTCCTAGGACATTTAGTTGGGACCGGATTGAGTAAATTAACAGTGAATATTAGGAAATAATTCAGTAGTTACACCACATGGCTACATGACAGAACTGCCCATGATAGACCTGTGTTGGTATAGCCATCAATCTCAAACAATAGAGGAACCTCCAGCCAACCATGGGGGTATATGCTGGTCTGTGTCCCACTCATATACTTCCACTTGCCACTGGGGGAGGTCCTGTGGCGAGAGGCGGGGGAGGTGAGAAAGTGGCGGGGCAGGGCAAGAAGGGCGAGGGAGAAAGCTGAGGGAGGGATGACAGGGAAGGTGAGAAAGCGGGCGGCGGCAGGAGAGGCGGGGGGAGGGTCTCTTCCTTTCCTTGCATCAAATGCAATGCAAGCATTATGACCAATGCTAAGCCCAGAGTGGTTCAATTGCTGGCAGAATGCTGGGAGGTCCTGACAGCATGTGAATAATGAGCAAACAATATGGATAGAAATACTAAAAAGTAAGGATAATAAATAAATCAATTTAAATATAAATCAAATCAAATTTAAATAAATATAACCACATCATCATTGACCCGCATGGTGTGGCTACAGGTGGGCTGGTGGGGGTGTGGATTGCAGACCAGTGTTGCTGTCTGGCTATTGTCTTACTTTGTGTGTGTGGGTGGGGAGGGAGGTGTCAGGTGGGGCAACCATGCATGACTACCAGTAACCTGGTCTATATGGCTTGCAGGGTTACACCAACACAAATAAGCTAGGGTGGGGATGCATCTGTAAACTGACTAACTGAAAAACTTAGTGGGGATGTGGGTCATGGTCATTGAGCCATGACTGCTGCCAAACCTTGTTTTTAAGTTTGAGGATAGGGGTACTACCAGTACCAGTATATCCATAGATCCATATATATATATGTATATGTATGCATATATAGATGTCCATATATACACATATCTACATGTATATATATATATATATGCGTATATATGTGTGTATATACATACCTACATGTATGTATGTGTATATATGTGCATATTTTATATATGTGCATATATACACATATATACACATATATATGCGTATATATGTATATATGTTTAACCGTCGGGCTATTCCACCCCCGCTTAAGGCGAGCCTTCGTGTTAATTTATATAATTATTTCCATGTGAATTTCCTGGGCCAGCCGTGGGCCGCCTCTGCCTCTCGTCCCACCTGCAGGTAGTCCGTGTCCGTCAGTGTCCTTCCCGGGCTAAAGTCGGCCAGCCAGAGTATCGTCTAAATACAGAGGTTTGCCCCCTCTCGCATTTATCGGTCCAAAGCAATTACTTGGTTATTTCAACTAACTGGCTGGTCTACTCGCCTTACGGTGTATTTAATATGCTTAAATTGATCCAGAACGAAGCAGATGCGCTACTGTCACTACCACTGTCACTGATAATCAGCCTAAGTTACTGTCTTATTTTAGCCAAATGATCTATACGTTAATTCTGTTCATATGTCTGTTATAATCTCCCCGCAGATGGGCTAAGTAGCTGCATAAGGCCTATCTAGGATTAAGGCCCTTAATTATATATATAAAGCAATCCAATGTTAAGTTCGACCATAGCGGTTTACTCCATAGAAATCTGGAGGATAGTAAAGAATGCAAGGAACGTTCCAATTTACTTTTCCAAGAGCTCACGGCTCACGGCTCACTAATGTTTAATTTCAAACAAGTTTAGAATTTCGATAAAATAGGCCTAAAACTCGGCTAAAACATCAGAGCGTCATTAAATACGTCTGATCAGTCTGGGTCCGAACGCCCGACCCCCTATCGTTGCCAGGCGAGTCGCAGTTTGCGTCTCCTAGCAACGCTTTACGGCCGGAAACCCGGTGCCCCGTGAATGTTTGGCATTCGCGGTCTGCCATGGCGAGTAGCCCGTATTTCCAAATACAGGTTAATCGGCGCACGCTCGTGAATGCCACAAGGCGAGTAGTCTCGCCCACTTCATATGCGTATATATATATATGTGTATATATGTATATATGTGTATATATATATGCATATATGTGTATACCAACGTATATACTACAGTATATGCGGATATAGGAATCGCATGGTGCTGCCCCCTCCCTCCGGTTCCACGAACCCCAGGGAGGGGTTTGGCTATTCCACCAGCCTACCCACCTGTGATATGTATACACCACTGGTGAAACACAGCAATCAGGGGCCCATGCGGGCGATTGGCTTGTGGGCAGTTTTATTGAGGAACCTGACCTCCCCGCTGAGGTGGGCCACCATTATGCTGAAGGCAACTGGGCGTGCAAGGGTGCACACATTAACGTGAAGGAAATGTGGGCGGTCGTTGCTGCCGCCCGCCGCTGGAGCCACCTGTGGAGGGACCACTGCATTGTGTTTGTGACAGACAATAACACGGTGTGTGCATCACTCTCTATGGGCAGGTGTATTAATAAGCAGATCATGGTCTACGTCAAAGAGCTCTTCTGGCTCTCTGTCCAGTTTAATTTCGATATTAAATCCGCATATGTCCACAGCGGTGATAACATAATCTGCGATTCACTTAGCCGCTGGAGGGAACCCTCTAGCAAAACCCGCATAGCTGAGGTGGACTGTACCGCTAAACTGTGCTGTGCCTCCCTGTTTGCCTGAATTGATTTCCCCTTGTGTCGTTGCAGGCCTAGATCTCTTGAGAGGGGCGGCTAAGGCTATGAGCGATCAGTACTATTCTACAAATTCTCGCTCAACCAGATCGATGCAGCTACGAAAGTACTTCAGCTTCATAGACGAGTTTAAGGGAATCTTATCGCCCCTGCCTTGCCCCCCTTCTCAGGTTGCGATATACGTGGTCTGGTTATCCCACACTTTGAAATATTCATCGATCACCAACTACTTAAGCGCTCTAAATTTCTTTCTTAAATCCGAGGGCAGCGCGCCTATTGACTTCGCCTCGCACCAGATCCGAACCATAATGGGCGGGGCAAAGCGTATGTTGGGATGCTCAGTCAAGCGTGCCCTCCCCTTACTGCCATCTGAATTGATTAGGATGTTCTCGCATATGTCTGGTAGCGAAGGCCATGTCGCAACACATGCAGCCATACTGACCGGGTTTAGGGCTCTGTTGCGAAAATGTCAGTTAACTAATTCCGAATCGGTTTTACTCCGTTCCGATTTCTCCTTTCACCCATGGGGTATGTTGCTGACCGTTCGCCGGTCTAAGACCATTCAGTTCGCCGAACGCGAGCTGCTTATTCCTGTTGCTTGCGTGCCCAATACGGACTTGTGCGCCGTATTCTGGGTGAGAAAACATTTCTCGCAAGTCAAAGTATCTCCCAGCGAGCCTGCCTTCCAGGTTCCCCGGGCAGGTGGCTATTCACCCCTGGACTACGCTACACTCCAGTCTACTATAAAGCACTTTGCCGCACTGGCTGGCTTAGACAGTGAGAACTTCTCATGCCATTCTCTCCGGCGGGGCGGGTGTACTTACCTCGCCCTTCAAGGCGCCCCGATCGATGAAATTCGGCTTAGGGGCGATTGGTCATCTGACGCGATTTATAAGTATATCGCGCGCCCCCTGTTGGACCGAATAGTCTCGGACATGCGGGTAGCGTCTTGCCTCGGGGGTGTTAGTTAGTTCTGTCTGGAGGGTCCTGGGGGACTTGGCATTTGTAGCCCAGCCAGATACTTCTACATTGACTTAATAATAAAACTGTATCCACCACACTGCCTTCGGCTTAATGCGTACCTACACCAACGTATATACTACAGTATATGCGGATGTAGGAATCGCATGGTGCTGCCCCCTCCCTCCGGTTCCACAAACCCCAGGGAGGGGTTTGGCTATTCCACCAGCCTACCCACCTGTGATATGTATACAACACTGATCCCACCGGCTGCTCACTTGCTTGCTGCCACTAGGCTCATACACACCTGTTCTATTTACTTTTATTTTTACTCTTATTTTATTGCTATTTTATCCTTTATACTATATATTCCGGTAGGGCATTTGTAGCCCAGCCAGATACTTCTACATTGACTTAATATTAAAACTGTATCCACCACACTGCCTTCGGCTTAATGCGTACCTACATATACATATCTACATGTATGTATTTGTATATATGCATATATATGCACATATATGTGTGTATATCACTATATGTTTATAATTATGCCTATATATGCATATATATATATGTATATGCATATATATATATACATGTATATATATCTGTCTGTATATGCACATACACATATACTGTATGGTGGATATACCACACACAGAGCAATCCCACTTTCCACCCAAACACACACCCACACCCAACCCACACCCACACCAGCTCCAGTGGCCATCCTTGTGTAGTAGACTGCTAAAACAACAACCCATCTGCCTGTGTACATTCGAGTAATGGTATATATGATGCTATTCATCATGATTTGTTTATATTGTTGGTTATTTCTCATTAACTATGTCCAGGATTTTGATTCTAAGAAAAATACATGTTTAAATAGACCATGGTGTTTCACCAGTAACAATGACTAATTCCAGAATAAAACCAGCACATTGTTATAGGCAAAATAAGATTATCTCTTTATTTTAATGTAGTTTTAATTGAATATTATGAACATACTATATACAGGAGCATTTTCTTCATAGAGAGTTTGAAGAGCTATTTATAGCCATTTTAATGATGTATTTTGTTAGGTTCCATCCTCAATATTAAAGTAGTGGCAGACTGTGACAGGTCACCCCTATTTGTTTCTATATGTAAACTGTCTTGCTTTTTCAAAACGTCTTGCTTTTTCAAAACGTTTTGAAATCCAAGTCGTGGCCCCTACCTGGTGAGGCCGCCAAGAGATCTCACGAGTGCGGAAAATATTGAAACTATTAAATTGTTAAATCAATGGGATCAGTTAATTCTAGTAGATGGGTTGTTATGCAGAAATGCGCTTGATAGCGCTACCCTGACGACTCATCAACAGATTATCATCCCTTTTCTCTGACGGGAGGAAATATTGATGTTCTGCCACTGCCATAAGATGTTGGCGCATTTTGGTCGAGAGAAAACTCTGGACAAATTGCGCACAAGGTATTATTGGCCTGGCATGAATGCGCGCGTGCGCGATTGGGTTAAAACATGCCCGAAATGCGCAACAATTAAACCTGGGCTGGGCTTATCTAAAATGCCCTTACAGCAACAAATTATAGAAACACGGATGCTCTGCCGCTGTGAGCACCCCATGAGACTACAAAACTCTCCCCTTCATATCACCTGTGATGCCATTAGCCTAATCAAACCAACTCATGAATCAGTACTGAAAAGAGGAAGGAAAACTAGTCACACAAATGAACAGTGAATAAGTTGTGCTTTATTTGGCAGCAACTCCTGTCCATTCCCCTACATGTGACCTAGCACCCTCACTCCTCACCTTCTGTCCACACTAGTTCTCATTACCACTTAGCCTGTATACTGAAAGCAGTGCCCACAGCCCATGGGACAAGAGTCCTATGGCTGTGGATACACTCAATTTGAATAGGTGAATTTAGGTAGCATCAGACAGAGTGTCTGGGGTTCCTGCTCAAAAGTATGTGTGCTTCACTCAAGAGCCAGGACTAGAGTGCCGGTGTCCAGTGTGACTGGAGCATCGATCCTTCATATTACATAATTCTCTGCATCTTGCGTATTTTTAGTGTGGTCAGATGGTCAAGGCAGTGCAGGCGACTGAGCAGTCCCGCAGTCAGCCAATCAGGTGACCCCATAGCTGGGGTGGGAGCCAACCCCCCAGTGGAGGTGGCTGCCCCCCTACTCAGCTGCAGGCGCCACCCTGAGTGCATATGCAAATGAGGCTGAAGTTGGGCCACTCTTGTGGGCACAGGGGTGAACCAGCAGTTGTATACAGTTACATTCATATATATATATCCATATATATCGACCAAGAACGTCCCTCCTTGGTGCTGGTACATGCTTAGAACTTACACATAGGAAATTTCCACCCCTTGGGCAGTTTCCCCTAGAACACCTTGAACTGTTTCTTATATAACACAGCTCCTCCCTAATCCTAGGCAGCATGCAGGACATATCTTTCCCTATTCTATATCATGTCATACTATGAGTATGACATCCTTGCTTTTTAGTTTACATAACATTGTCCCCACACTGTCATTCAAGAATAAAGATGCTCCCTGCTAATATATAATTCTAAACCGAAAATCCGTATATTTTTACAAAATGACTGGCCAACGTTGGGGTCGGTTATCTTGTGATTTTGTCTCTGGTTTTAAACTTACCAGCCGGGGCAACTTGGTTATGTTGGTCGTACAAGACCATTTTACTAAATATGTGCAGGTCTACCCATTGTGCAATCAGACAGCGGCTACAGGCTTTAGTAGACAATTGGGTGCTTATTGTTGGTGCCCCCATTTCATTACATTCAGATCAAGGTAGGGAGTTTGAGGCGGAGTTATTTCAGTCTATGCTTACACTCATAGGCTGCTATAAAACCCGCACCAACCCCTACTGTCCTAGATCAAATGGGTTAGTCGAAAGATTTAATAGAACCCTAATTTCCGCTCTGGCGTGTATGGCAAATGAGGACCAGAGCAACTGGGACTTGCAAGCCAAATATGTGGCACATGCATACAACTGCGCAGAATACACAGCCACTGGGGTTACTCCAAACACAATTGACGGGCTATGACAATCTCGGTAACATTCATTGCTAGAAATTTGTAAAATATACGCTACAACTTAAAGGTCACTACAGAAAGTACTACTACGGGCGACGGGTAAGAGGGATGCCAGCTATATCGCCGCGCAAACATTCGAAAGCCTAACCGCCTAATTCCCACATTCCAGCTCTCCCAGGGCTGGAGAGGTCAGCAGCTGGGCATCGTCTGATGTCAGCGCCTTATCGGCTGATATAATTAATCCGACCCCCTCCCCTGGGCTAGAGCAGCGCCACTGGGGGCCGTGGTGTGGACCTTTGATATGTAACATGTGTGGCACGGTTTTATTCTACTATTAAGTCTTCTATGTATACTTGATACCGATGCTATGTAATATACCTCCTGTAAATGCGCGGACGCGCATTGTTGTATGACATTCGTAAAGCGTCCTCATACGATATTAAATAATATATAACCACCTCCTATCCGAATTTTAGAAACACACTTTTAAAATATATATGCGAGGCTGCGCATCGTGGTGCATAGTTTATTTAAGTAAACAGTTATTTAAAGGGGCCAGATATAGGTCGCTGGCGACAGGAACCGTACTCCGACAAATGCTCTCCAAGCACAACCTTGTTTGGGTTTTATGTTTAAAGAACCAAATATGTGTGGGGAGAGTAGGGGACCCACTTCACCACCAGAAGTGGGTCAGTTCTGAGGCTGGTACTAGCTGGCAGCTGTTGTTTTTAAAATGGCTGGGTGAGTGGAGAGAAGGGAGAGTAAAACTGGGGTATTTTCAATCTTCTTTAGAGTAGTTCAATCAGGAAATATATTTGTGTAATGTAAAATATATGTTAGTACAATTACATTGCATAATTCAATGAGAAACAGATATAGATGAAAAACGTTTTTTTGTTGATGAATGTAAAAAATGTTCTGCTGTGGATGGGGTTTGAACCCACACCACCAAACAACTTCAGATTACAAGTCCAACACTCTAACCACTAGGCCACAGAGACCACACATAATTAGTAGTCTCACTTCAGGCTATTTGTGTATAGGACGTCACATATAAAAGGTATGTATCTGTTTCTCATTGAATTATGCAATGTAATTGTACTAACATACATTTTACATTACACAAATATATTTCCTGATTGAACTACTCTAAAGAAGATTGAAAATACCCCAGTTTTACTCTCCCTTATCTCCACTCACCCAGCCATTTTTAAAACAACAGTTGCCAGCTATTCCCAGCCTCAGAACTGACCCACTTCTGGTGTTGAAGTGGGTCCCCTACTCTCCCCACACATACTTGGTTCATTTAAACATAAAAACTAAACAAAGTTGTGCTTGGAGAGCATTTGTCGGAGTACGCACAGTGTCCCAGCGAGCTATAGCTGGTCCCTTTAATACGCGTACGTAACCTGAAATTCTGGAGATGGGTGCACGCGGCCTTCACATATTTACTAGGTAATTCCTGATATCACAAAATAAAAGGCATACCACGAAATCAAAATGCAAAAGATGTATACTATTCCCCCCCCCTCCCCTTAATTTACAACTACTACTCCCCTCTTTAGAAAACAAGAATAATAAAATAGTAACATATATAAAATTATGGGCTCATGGCCCGCATGCATGAGACAATACAGCGGGCCCACCGCTTCTTCGTGGGCCCACTAGCGTGGACCCCGTCCACCAGCCGGTCGTAGCGGTGGACGGGATGCTGGGCGTCGCCTGTGTGGATCATGCTGGCAAGCTCGGCGATGGGCTCGCCCCGGGAGGAGTTGAGGCCACGGCCGATATTGTTGTAAATCGTACAACGTCCCTATGTGTACCCGGTATCTTCCCCTTTAAACCATGCTCACCTCTTGGGGATGCGCGGAGGGGTGTGCCCGGTGATGTGACGCGTAGTCGGCCGCTGTCATCCGCCGCCGGGCCGGGTTGTTCGTGTCCCTTAAATTGACACCGGTGTCGTATCGTCAGCGGCCTGTCATCGTCAGCGGCCTGTCGTCGCTTCTGCGCATGCGCGGATTTTAAGACATATGCAAAAGACCCATTCCCTCGCCGGCTACAAGCTCAGGCACGGTACCCGGCTGTGTTAGGGACCGATTAGGCCGAAATCTATTGAATGCGATCATATTTAACAGAATTACATACTCAAATAATGAAATTTAATTAAATTAACCTTAAATTCCAAGCGATATTAACGTAGCAGCTCGATCAGCGTCGAATCGCCGAGTGTAAACAAAACAAATAGCAGTGATCGCCGCAACATGCGAAAATCCGCGCATGCGCAGAAGCCACAACAGGCCGCTGACGATGACAGGCCGCTGACGATACGACACCGGCAAACGTGGCGATCCCGAAACGGCCGGAATACACGGTGCGCAAAAGTTTGAGGGACTCCTCCCGCTCGAGCCCCAAGCCAGCGATGATGGCTGCGGGATCTGCGGTTCGCGCCGCGGTAACCCTGGTCCGACGGTTACGTACCGTCACCTTGCATATACCGGCGGCCAGGATTACGTATTCCGGTTGGAAGTCGCTGTAAAAGAAATAGCCTTGTCTGTAGGGAGATTTTGCCCGTAACCTTTGCGCGAGGCAGATTTTTGTTCAATAAGATAAGGTCATTTTTGTAAAATCTAACACTAAAATCTGCCTTGCCGTATGCGAGGAAGTGACAGCCGCATCGCCTCCATGTAACCTTTCCCGGGGTTGGCCAGCACCATGAACTCGTGGTCAGGAGCCAGACGGTTAAGGAAGCCTTGGAGTTCTGCCCCATGCGAATCACACACAACCGCCATGCGCATTTTTAGTTTCTTTGATTAGTGTTGGTGGATCTGCACGTTGTGCTTCTCTGCCGGTCCAGTCAGAGTGGTGACGTAGTGGTTCCCTGGTATGTGACGTCTCACCCCTGCCATTGGCCGGAATTCCATGTGACGTCACGGGAGCAAGCTTTTCGTATTAGTTTTCTAATATAAAATTCTTTTTCATTAGAAGGGTGCGAGTATGGTGTCATATTGCGATGATATCAGTTAACAAATCTTGAGAATCTTAACCGTGAACATCGGTTAACAAAATTTGCTAACCGATATTAACGGTTAACAAAAATAAGGAGAGAAAAGAAATTATTCATGTATCGATAGTATATTCCTGATATTGATAACATATCTAATAATGTGGGTATATGGTCGGTATGAAATAAGAGTAATCATGGGTTCCAACTCCCCGACACCCATATTCGTGATGTTGTCAAGCATATTTATTCCAAACAAAAAGGAAAAACATGGACCGCGTTGATAACATCACAAACGGGTAGAGTTGGAAATATAATTTCGGAATGTAAAATAAAAGAAATTGTAGAAAATTAAATATTGCGCAGACACACGATTAGAGCCACTAGTCGCTGATCTATAATTTATTATTGAAATCTATAATACATGATGTCTGCACATATAATGATTTCGATACATATTAACGAAATCGTTCTATTTAGGGCGCCGGCAGCAGGCGGCCCCGTCGGCATGGAAAACTAGGGTTCTTCGTGACCTCATTGACGGTCATAATCAGGGCAGCTTGTGGTTTCCCGCCAAAACGTGAGCTTGCCATTGGTCGATGGCCCACAAGAACGCACTAACGCGCCACTTGCCTGACAAAGTCGTACTGTGGATCAGTCCTCACAGGAGTGTGTACATTTGCTGCACCGTTTTTTCATTCAGCATTTCGTTTTCTGTCCTGACATGCCGGATCATTACCATTTCATAGTTTTCTTTCATCTGTAGTGTTTTCTTTTTTTGGAAGAGCTCTTTTGTGTGTGCTTCCTTTTCTAGTTGTATTCTTATATTTCTGGGTCTGTCAGTGGATTTTTTGCTCTCTGATTTGACTGGTTCTGCAGTCTCCTGATTTTTGTTGTCCCCTATTTCCTGTTTATGTTTGTCTGTTCCTTGTGTTTTTTTCTTTTTTTTGTCTTGTTTTTTTTCCTAGACGGTAGGCTTTTGTTACTACCGTCCAACCAAAATTACAGTCAGCTTCGCTTAGTATGTCAGTGACTGTGGATTCTATTTTTTCATCCTCTTTTTCAGGAACCCCATGTATCATGACACTGAGTTTTCTGTTCTCAGGTCCTGGTTTCTTTTTTGGGGTAGTTTCGGTAGCAATCTTTGTCTCGGTGGTTGTCTTGGTTTCAGTTTTTGTTAGGGGGCGTTGTTTTCCCCATCTTGTTTGCTTTTCACCTTTTCATATTCAGCTTTGTACCAGGCACACTCAATTATTAGAGTGTTGTATGCTACTTGGAGCTCCTGGAGCTTGTTCCAGTTTAGGTCTGTATTTTAGCCGTGCTGTTCCGTCCGTTGTCCGTTTCGTTTGTTTTTGTCCATTGTTGTTGTTGGTTTTTTGGGGCATGTTTTCCTGTCTCAATTCTATTTTAACCGTCTCTTTCACGAGACTGATTATCTCCTCTTTCGTCATGGTTTTTTCTTCAGTTGTCATGGTGTTATCGTTTGTGTCTCACTGTTGCTGTGTTTTTGTGTATTTTTTTTTTTGTGTTTGTGTTTTTTGTTTTTGATTTTATTTTGTTGTTGATTTATTTTCCTCCTTTATTCCTCCTACATGTGTTTGTATTTGGCGCTTTCAGCGTCCACCTCCTGTCGCCATCCCGGCCGTTTCCCGCCGTTTTTAACGGTCTCGCTGTTGTTTTGTTTTTATTTTTAGTAGATTCCTCCTATAGGCCTATGTGTTGTCCTTGCATTCCTGGGACTATTCTGTAGTATCCTGGGATGTTTATGAGGAAGATCCACTTAGATTTGATTATTATGCACAGTTTTGAACATTGGTACTCGCGAGAATCGGCGTCCGCGTTTTCAGCGTCCACGTCCTGTCGCCATCTTGAAAGTTTCATGAGCCTAACTGACATCTGGGATGCAGGACAACTTTGTGTACACCTCAGAGATATCTAATACTTTCACTCAGAGGGAGTATTTAGTGTTCGCTTTAAGTCGACTCAGCCAGGTAGTTGACTGGTACTGCGTAACCTGATGCTAGTTAAAGCTGCAAATGACCATAACATCTTAGATTAATTATTTCCAAAGAATACATGCCTATTGCTACCTAGCCTTAGAATTAATATGATAGGCCTATTAGCAATGACATATGGTAGGCCAATTATCGGAAGTTTACAATTTCTCTCTCTAATCAAATGCTTTTAAAAAAGGCATAGATATTTAGTATTTTTTGCAAATTCTCTGTTTCCTACCTCACATTTGCAAATCATTTTTCTTAGCGGCCAAATAGAAAAGTCTGAGAACACACCCAGTGTGTCCCCTTACATTCATTTGCAGTCTGATGATAATGACTAGGCCTACTTCTGAAACCATAAATATTCCACAATATCTTTTTCGTTTTGGTAAATGAATTTGATTCATATATATCTTTTGTCAGTGCCGTCGCACTTGTCTTCTGACTGTAAGTGTTACAGGTATAATATGTATTTACACACATTTCTTTTACATGGTTTGTGTTGTAAGTTGAAGTGTGAAGTAAAATAATGAAATTAAAGTGTACACAATACAATAAGTAATGAGTATCAGGTAGATTAAGTCATTTTACATTTACATGCAATGCTTTAGTTGTTGGCTTAGGATTTCCCATTCAATAGATCTGTACTAAAACCTTTAAAGCTGTACAGTCTAATGAAAATATCAAATTCTCAAAACGAAAGCCACTATCTAGATTTTATTCTACAAATCTAACTTACATACTGGCCAGTGCACTTATTAAATATTTAAAAGGAAAACCGAGGCAATTGAATAGAACCTGTTACTGCAGTAGCCTACAATGTCAGAGTTCTGGTGTGCTTGTCAAAATTAATTTTGCATGACTGCACTTCAAATATCCAAAAAGCCAGCTAGCTATTTAAAATAAAAGTTACTTCAAGCTAAAGTAGGCATACAGTAGATTATAATGATAAACCTCATACAGTTATCTCAGAAAATGACAGAAACTCAAAACAGACGGACTATCCAGTCATAGTCAATGTAATCAGATACTCTTTTATTAATTATGTTGGTGTGTATGCAATAGGATTTAGGTGTTAGTTGGGGTATTTTTGTGTTAGTAAGTCAAGAGGTCTTGACAATGGATTTGTTTTGGTGTAAATACATTTATTTATGTATTAGTGTGATGAATGAGGACTCCTATATTATTAAAATATTCTTTCACTATTTACAGTAAACACACAGGCCTACTTGGTTCAAAAATAAAATAAAGTAGGCCTACCATTATTTTAATTTGATAATTTCCACCACACAAATCATGTACATATACAAATCAATTAAATATCTTTTGAGTTGTATGTGCCCCCCCTGGTGTTGAATAGATACCAACATAGCCATGGGGTATATATTTTCAATTTCATCAAATAAATATGTATACTGTAACTATAAAGATGCCAACATAGGCGCGGGGTAGGGCGATATTTGTAATTTCATCGAAGAAATATGTATATATGTAGAACAAAAATAGATATGATATGAACAATATTGTGCTAAGACTGACACACATTTTTAACAAACTTATTTCATTTTGCTCCTCAAATCTACGACCATGTATTCAAGTGGAATTTGGCGGAATTTCATATTCAGGGCTAATTGATACTGGTACCAGTAAAAGCATGATGACAAGTAAAGTTTATAATGCTCTAAAAAATAAGGGATATGCAAGGGGTGAACTACAACAGGGGTTGAGACTTCGATCACTTTCAGGAAATTTGATTACTACAAGGGGAGTGTGGAAGGTCACCCTGGTGGGAGTTGAATGTGATTTGTGTGCGGTGGGGGAGTTACAGCATGATATCTTGATTGGGACGGATGTCATGCAGCAGTGTGATGCCGTGCTATCCTACACGGATATGAGTATTATCCTGAATGGGGAGAAGCACAGGTGGTTGGGCACAGAAGCTGCATGTGCTAGTGTGCCGGGGATAGTCTCGCAGGTAGAGTACTGGAGGAGGAAGTTCCCCACAGTGTTCCCCATCCAGGGCGCTGCTCTGAATACTGCAGATGTAGTGGAGATGACCATAGACACTGGGGAAGCCCGCCCAATTAATCAAAGGCCATATAGGATCCCACTCTCAAAAATGAAACTGGTGGAGGAAGAATTGGAAAAAGTGTTGAGGGAGGATATAATAGAACCCAGTTGCAGTGCATGGGCGAGTCCTGTAATGGTTATACCAAAAAAGGATGGTTCTATTAGGTTATGTGGGGATTATATGCATTTGAATGAAGTGACTCATAAGGATGCCTACCCATTACCCAGAATCCAAGACATCTTTGACCATCTCGCAGGTGCCAAAGTATTCACCACAATAGACGTAAAATCAGGCTATTGGCAGGTGAGAATGCAGCCAAATAGCAGGGAAAATACTGCCATCAGTACCCACGGGGGACTGTTTCAATTTAAAAGAATGCAGTTTGGACTGACTAATGCACCTGCAGAGTTCCAATGCATGATGAACTCAGTTCTGGCAAAGTTCCTGAGGAAATCATGCCTAATCTACCTAGATGACATTGTAATTTATTCCAGGAATGAGAATCAGCACCAAGCTCAAGTGGCATAAGTTTGGGCCAGACTGGGGGAAGCTGGCCTGGTCATTAAGGAATCCAAATGTTCATTTGGTCTGAGAGAGGTTAAGCTGCTGGGTTTTGTAGTGTGTGCTGAGGGTCTGAAAGCAGATCCTGATAAAATTGCTGCACTGACAAAAAGGGAGTGTGTCGTGTGTTGGGATCTGCCAACTATTATCGACAATTAATGGTTAACTATGTGGATGTAGTAGCACCACTGACCAATTCGACTAAAAATGCAGTGAAATTGGAGTGGGGGGGCTGAGTGCCAAAAGGCCTGGAAAGAGTTGAAACAGCTTCTTTTGGACTGTGTGATACTCAAATTTCCAGATCCCACCAAACCATATAAGCTGTATACAGATGCATCAGATTACAGTATAAGTGCTATATTGGTACAGGAAGATGAAAATGGGATAGAAAGGCCAGTACATTTAATAAGTGGTAGGTTAAATACAGCCCAGCTGAACTATCCCACCATTGAGAAGGAAGCATATTTGCACTCATAAAGTTGAGGCCATATCTGTATGGTGCTGAGTTTGTAATCTATACTCATCATAAGCCATTAAAATGTTTGTTTCAGAAGGAAATGAAGAACAGCCGCCTACAGCGATGGGAAGTGTTGTTGGCTGAATATTCGGCCCCAATTCATTATTTTGCAGGTGCTTCTAATGTATGGGCAGACATGCTGTCTAGGCTGAGACCAAGTACAATAGCTGAAGAGCCAGAACAGATGTCAGTGGTGGAAATAGCAGGTATGGAGGAGATCCCATTTGAATATTACCAGCTAGACAGGGAATCCATTGGCAAACTGCAGGCTGACACTGCACAGGCAGTCCTGGCAAGGGAAGATCAGGATGATTATATCCTAATGGATGGGGTAGTATATTCACTAATTCCACCACCAGGGGGGAAAAGCTATCCCAGATTAATGTTGCCAATAAAGTACAGAGAACAGGTCATGGAAAAGGCTCATAAAGATGTGGGACACATGGCACTGGCAAAAACACTACAGAGGGTACAGGAGCATTTCAGGTGGCCAGGAATGAGAGGTGATGTTGCCAAATTTATAACCAAATGCCCACAATGCTCTCTAAACAGGGTGAAGCGTTTTTATCCACTCCCCACTGAAATGCCACTCCCAGTAGCTCCAGGACTGTTAATAGCAGCAGATCTGACAGGGCCATTTCCAGAAAGTAGGGAAGGAAATAAATATCTGCTATCTATCATAGATCACTGCACAGGCTGGGTGGGAGTAAAACCTCTCCCAACAAATCAGCACTGGGGATTTATGATTATTTGGTAAGGGAATACATAAAAATAAACTCATTGTGGGGTACTTTGAGGAACTGGGTGTGGAGGTAAGACACACCACCCCATACCACCCACAATCAAATGGCATGGTGGAACGTTTCCACAGAACATTAAAAGGCATGCTGGCCAAATTGGTTAATGCTAATTGCTAGAGCATCTGAGTGGGAGGAATATCTGGGGGATGCACTATTAGCATATAGATGCACATCTCTGGGACCCACAGGGTTTTCACCATTCTATTTACAGTTTGGCAGACATCCAAATAAACCACAGTCACAGTTATTATACAGACATACTGGGGAGGTTTCATCAAATCCAGCCAGGCGAATTGATGAAGTAGCAGATTCACTCCAAGAAGCAGTAAGAAATAGGGCCATTAGTAGACAATATAATACAGCCAGTGCAGTCAACAGGGCTAATGCAGTAGAGCTGAAGGTGGGAGATGCAGTATTGTTGTTAGTTAATGAACCAGGGTCATTGTCCATGTTAGCCTAACATGGGTAATTCGCAGCGGGACGTGGGGTGGTAGACTCTCAAGCTGCACAACGACTGAACCGCCACCTGCCGATCTGTGAACTAACTAACCCGCTCGGATCCCTGCTGGGGCGACCCCACCCTACTCCAGCGCCAACCCTGCTGCCACCTATCGCATTGATTTTGCATCATACGAAACCAACCTGACCGCATGCACACAACTAACCATCAGTCATCGCTCGGATACCAACCTGCCCACTACACCCAGACTGATTCAGGTTCCGCCGCCGCCGTTCCAGGATCGACACTCGAGCTCCAAAAAGAAGAAAAGATGCCGAAAAGAACAAGCAGAGCTAGGGGACGTCCTCGCTCCATAGTGACGAAAGTCTTCGTCACAACCCCTAAAGGAATGCGACCGCTGGGATCTAACGCACGCTCACACTCCAATAGTGAGTCGGACGGGGGCGTGCCGCAACAGGCGACCCAAACAAGTAACCAACGGGTTTCTCCAAAACACGGACTCAGCAGGATGGAAAGGACACTAACGGACAAACTAGGACCAGAAGAAGAAAGAACAAGACAAGACAAGAAGAGAACGAAGGGTAGAGAGAAGAGAAAGGAGGAAAGAGAAAGGAAGAAGATAGAGAGTCAAAGGATAGGAAGGGAAGAGAAGATGAGAGGACTAGGGAAGAAGAAGGAGAAGACAAGAACCTAGAGAAGAGAAGAGACAGAGAGACACGGTTACGAGTGCCATCATGACCAGGATTAACGCCCTCGAATCTGCAAAAGAACGAGTGTCCGTGACAACGACCAACAACGCGGCAGCCACCTCCTCGGAACCACGTGGCTTCCGTAATGGCCGCCGTAGTGTCTCTCCGAGGCGCCACCGACGCAGCAGGAGCCGCTCACGCACCAGAACTTCCACTCGTTCTCCAGACAGACGGAGCCATTATGACCGCCGAGACGACAGCACACGAACCCACAGGAGGAGCACTCGGAAAAGATCACCATCATACACTGACTCCGAATCAGACCACAGAGGATCAATCAAGGACCTGTTCAAAGACAAAGGATCGCGCTCCAACAAAAGAGGTAGGATCTCATTAATACCCCATACCTTCGTGATCCGAGGCGACAGGAAAGGAAAACTGGGCCTCGGCGAGAGCACCTGCATGGAGTATTTTAGTGCATTATTCTGAATGTGTAAGGACTCTAGCGTTCCCAGATCTTGGATCGATCATCTACGTGAGCACCAAGAGCAACTCGCAACCATGGCCCTGGACTGGGACTGGGACACCTGTATACTGTGGTCTGAACGCGTCTTTAGCATGATAGACGATAGGAGGCTACCTAGGGGATGGGACGACATCTATGCGATTAAGGACGTACAGCGAGATGCACAGGCCGTTGGTACGCGACTCGCCACGAAAAAGAAGAAAACAACGGATTACTACAAGCGCTCAGACGATTACAGTGGTTACGACTACAGCAACCGGACCGAGTTCTCCACGGCGGCGGACGACCGCCCCTGCCACCAGTGGAACTGGGGTAATGATTGCAGCCATTCTTCAATGCACGGGACACTACCCAACCGGTACTGCCATGTCTGCGCTTGGTGTGCAAATAAATACCCGAAATCCAACCCCCATCGTGAAAATGAGTGCAACAACAAAAAACGTGCCTTGGAGAAAAAACAAGCGGCCGAATCGGAAACGCTGAGCAACAACGATGCAGCAAGGTCGGGTTTTCAGTAACTCGGCCGGAGGAATCACTGAGGGTACCCGCCGACGGTACCGAGCCTCCGTCCGAGGACAACAACAAAGACAACCCAAACGGTGAGCGTACAACTCCTAAATCAAAGTGCCCTCAAACAACCCTCAGCCCACCACCCATCTCCAGCCCCCCCCCCTCACCCCCTGACACCTCCCCGCCCCGCGCAGCCCAATGCGCCCACCCTGCGACGCCACATACCCATGCTACCCCTGACCCACTTAACGCCACGTGCTCAGCCCGCAACTCCAGCGTGCCGCCGCGTCTAAGTGGGTCACTCATCCAGAGGCAGCTGCTCACTCCGGCATGGGAACTGGGTCGCCCCCCTGCCCGCGCTGCCAGCCGGGCGGGGAACCCTACCCACGCCGCCGCTGACACACTTTCCACCACGTGTCCTCCGGAGGAACCGACATGGTCGCCCACCACCTCCCCCGCACGCCTCCCACCACAACCACCCTTCGTGCTGCCGCCCCGCACCCCCGGCGGCCACGCCCCCTCCCCTGACGTTGTCAACAAACATGACACCCCCCCACTCCACCCCAGCCCCAAGCCGGCCTTACACACCCAGTCCCCGCCCTCCCGCCCAACCCTCAACTCATCACCCAGAGCGGCACAGTTCTACCCACTGGTGGCGGGTACCCACGGGTTGAAGAGACCGCCCAAGAAACTGACGAAGCTCTCACATACGATGACAGACGACGCGCAGACGAAGACATAGACGCCATAACCAACAATGACCTAACGACTCCGATCGCCACCTACACCCCCCCACACACCCCAGGATCCTACAGGCTAACCCTTATCAAGATCTGGCCTACGACCGTCCCCGGTGTCTGGACCGACGAGAACTATCGCGAGATATACGACAAGGTCAGGGTCACTGGCCTACCCAACCACTTAGTCGCCCGAGTACCCGTCCCCTCAGGGCTAATAATAAGCAAGTGGAGACACTACCTCGTCGGCTACCATAATCAACAGCTGCTCGAGTACCTCGAGTTTGGCTGGCCGGCGGACTTCACCGGGGACCAGGCTCCACTTCCTTCGAGCGCCAACCACAAGGAGGACCCAGCCCACCTGAGCTGGATAGAGAGATACGCCCATGCCGAATTGGGACACGGTGCACTCCTCGGTCCCTTCTCGACCCCACCCTTCACCCCATGGGCGCAGACCAGCCCCATGATGACCCGCCCTAACAAGAACACCAACGAGAGGCGGGTCATCGTGGACCTCAGCTTCCCGAGGGGTGCTAGCGTAAATGCTGGCATTAGGAAGGGCCAGTACCAGGGACGCCCATCGACCTACACTCTCCCAGGCATACAAGACCTCGCCGATGAGGTGACTCTCCTTGGCGACACTTGCTACCTCTGGTCAGCCGACCTGGCAAGAGCATACCGGCAACTCCGTGCTTGCCCCCTGTCGGTCCCCCTTTACGGCATCACTCTACATGGACTCACATACTTCGACGTTGCGCTACCATTCGGGTGCCGCACCTCATCTCTGGCCTGCGCCTGAATGACCAACGCCATGGTATACCTCCTCAGACAGCGAGGACACCATGCACTCTGCTACCTCGACGATTTCGTTGGGGTGGCCCCTTCCATCAAGAAAGCATGCGATGCATATGAGGATGTCATGACCCTCGCCAGCGAACTCGGAGTCGCTCTCTCCCCGGCTAAGTGCATGCCGCCGACCAAGAGCCTCGAATGGTTAGGATACCTGATTTCGACAAGCGAGATGACCGTACGGATACCAGACATTAAGCTGGCCGATGTCCTGGCAGAATGTAGGCTATGGTCCACCGGTCGGAAGGCATCCCAGCGAGACCTCCAAAGGCTAGTTGGGAGGCTCCAGCACATAGCCCGCTGCGTCCAGCCCGCTAGACGGTTCATGAGTAGGATCCTGACGGCACTACGCGGGGCCCCGCCAACGGGGAAGCATGTTGTCCCCGGAGCTGGCAATGGACATTGCCTGGTTCCTCAGGTACGCCGAGACCACCAACGGCATAGTCCTCCTCCACCCCAAACCAGCTAAGGAGTGGACAATCGAGTGCGACTCTACCCTCAGAGGGGGCGGGGCCTACTCCCCCAAGGGTTTCTTCTCGGAGGAGTACCCCCTCGCCCTGACCAACCGCGCATACAACATCAACCAGCTGGAAGCCATGAATTTGGTCGTCGCCCTCAACAGCCTCGCACCCTGCGATCCCCACAACCACACCATCGTCGTCAACACCGACAACCAGGCCTCGCAGGCAGTACTATCCTCGGGCGCCAGACGCGACCCAGTCCTCTGTGCCTGTGCCCGTGAGGTCTGGAGGTTCGCCGCCAACCACAGCTGCGTGGTCCAGGTAGTCCACAAGCCGGGAAAGGACCTCCTACTCGCTGACGCCCTCAGCAGGCGCCACCACGACCACACAGCCGACACACGAGCCCGCATCATGTGCATGGAAAAAGGCATCGATCGCATAAGAGTACACCACCACCTAGACGTTTATGGACCCCCGCTCTAGAACCACCCCCCCCTGGGAAGCTCGTCTATAATTGCCCCTCTCTTCCCAGGTGAACCGCACGAAGACAAGGAACACATCTTGAAGCTACTCGACGCAGGACTCTCCGGAGGAACATGGGGAAACAAGCGAATACAGTCCAAAAAATACACAGACTTTGCCAAAATGAGAAGATTCAACCCCCGAAGGCCTACCCAGCTTGACGTCATGGCCTTCATCGCCCACCTCGACAAGACGCTCAAGTCCCCTGGCGCGGTGCTCAACTACCTGAGCGGGGCCTGGACCTGGACCAGGCTGCTCGGCCGCGCCACCGAAGCATTCGATACCTACCCGGTGCAGCTGGTTAAGAGAGGAGTGACCCGCACGTCACTGCACGAGCCAACGCCGGCCCCGGCCTTTTCCCCGACCCATCTCGAAGGTGTGGTCCGTTACTTCAGGGCCGGGGGCCCCGCTGCCCTGGTTCTCACCGCTGCTACCCTCATGATGTTCTTCACACTCCTACGGCAGAGCAACGTGGTCGTCCCTAACAGCCGCTCGACACGCCACACCCTCAGGCGACACAACATCACCGACGAGCCGGGGGGGCTCCGAATACACATACGTTCCACCAAAACCTCCAAATCCCGAGCCGATCACTACGCCATACGACTACACACCATCCCCAACTCACTGTGCTGCCCAGTCAACGCCTGGTATCGCTACATCGATGCAAACCCCGGCCACCCTACCGACCTCGCGTTCGCCACACCAGACGGACACCCTCTTACCGCCAGGATCCTGACCACCGCCATTCGCGGGGCTCTTCAGGCTCATCACCGCCCCGCCCCGAGATCCTTCACACTGCACAGCATCCGAAGGGGCGGGGCACAGGCCTGCGCCAAGGCCGGGGTCCCGGCCGACGACGACGTGCCTGGAGATCTGATGCCATGTACAGTTATGTCCCCAGAGAAGCGTTCTCGGCCGCCACACGGGCACTCTCTACCTTATTTGGTTGAGATTGCCGAAGTGTCCTGTTCTCCCTGTTCTTGAGCCGGTGTTTCTCTTGTTCTGAATAAATGCAAATTATACCACACCTGTCTTGTTGTGAATTGTCCATGTTAGCCTAACATGGGTAATTCGCAGCGGGACGTGGGGTGGTAGACTCTCAAGCTGCACAACGACTGAACCGCCACCTGCCGATCTGTGAACTAACTAACCCGCTCGGATCCCTGCTGAGGCGACCCCACCCTACTCCAGCGCCGACCCTGCTGCCACCTATGGCATTGATTTCGCATCATACAAAACCAACCTGACCGCGCGCACACGACTAACCATCAGTCGTCGCTCGGATACCAACCCACCCACTACACCCAGACTGATTCAGCCGCCGCCCACCCCTCAACTACATAGGGACAGTACCTTGCGGCGGTCGGTTCGGTAGGGTTGAGATTGCCGAAGTGTCCTGTTCTCCCTGTTCTTGAGCCGGTGTTTCTCTTGTTCTGAATAAATGCAAATTATACCACACCTGTCTCGTTGTGAATTGGGTAGACAATTTAATCCTGTGTTTATTGTGACAGATGTCAGGGGGGCTGTGGTTACTGTGGTGGGCCCAGAAAATAGAAAGAGAGTGGTAAACAGAGACCAAGTAAAGTTGGCAGATGGTGAGATGGAATGGGACTTGATTAATTCCAGATTGACCAGGGCACAGAGAAAGAAGCAAAGATTGCACCAACAAGCCAGGAATGAAGTAGATCAACTAAAAACCCAGAATAAAAGACACATCACCTGTAGTGATCAGTTTGAGGGGGATGGGAATTGTTAATTGCCAGGCAGGCAATTCAAAGGGCAGTTGCCAGACCTAATGGGTCATAACAGTGTGGGTAGGGGGGAGGTGACCAAGCACCCATAGCATGATGAGAAGTGGGCGGGATAAGCACCCCCCACCTGTGGAGGGATGGGCAGAGTTCCCACAGGCAGATGCACCCCACACAAGTCAGGGAGTTAAAGTAGTGACACTGATGGGCCAGCACCAGAGGTATGACACTGATGGGATGCAGGGTGATAGAGGTAATACGGGAAATGATCACACTAATGACAGTCAGGGTGATCAGGGCCAGTGAGGTGATAGAGGTAATGAGGGACATGATGACACTGATGGGAGACAAGGTGATATAAGTGGTAAACGAAATGGTTGCACTGATGGTATGCAGGGTGATAGAGGTAATAAGGGAGATGGAGGCAGATGTGGTGTGAATGTTGACCTTAGATGACCCCTTGCATGTTTGCACCGCGGGACAATGGGAATCAGTGACCTGAGATGACCCATTGCATGTTTGCATCCGCGGGACAATGAGTAGTGGCCATCAGTGACCTTAGATGACCCATTGCATGTAAGCAGGATTTTAGGTTGAACTCATTTGACCTTTTTGACTGGAATGATGACGTCACTGTTCAGGTTGAACTCATTTGACCTTTTTGACTGGAATGATGACGTCACTGTTCAGGTTCTACCCATTGCATGTTTGCAGGATTTTAGGTTGAACTCATTTGACCTTTTTGACTGGAATGATGATGTCACTGTTCTACCTTGCAGGACTGACCTTTGCTTGCAGGATGGCCATCCGTTTTTGGTTGAACTCATTTGACCTTTTTGACTGGATTGATGATGTCACCGTTCTACCTTGCAGGATGGGCATCTGGTTTTGGTTGAACTCATATTGATTTACACTATGCTTGCAGGATTGACATCTGTTTTTTTTTGTTTAAAAAAAACCAAACTCATTTGATCTTTTATGACGGATTGGTGATGTCGATGATTCGAACAACATTGGATTGTTTTCTCGATTTCATTTTAACTTTAGTATAAATAATAATAATAATGCATACTTCATTAGGAAATGTTATACGATGTATTTTGCATGTATATCTGTAAAACTATTTCTTGAACATTGTTTCCATGAACATGCTATTTTGAGTCATTATTTGAGTGTTTGCAGTTGCATCTGATACTACAATAAATAAACCTTGAATAATAATAACCTAACTTAAAATAAGTTAAGGTATTTTCTTGTTTGTTTGTTGGAGTCTTACATCCTGATTTGCTTGAATCTTTATTTAAAACCTCATCAATCCATTTATTTATTTGAGTCCCAAAAATACCATTGTAACCATATTCTAATTCCGTAAACTGACCACCTCCCTAATAATGGTTTGTGTTTTGTAATATGTAATGTTGCAAGTTGGAAGCATCCATACACAACAAAACAAAAACTCATAGTATAGATAATAAATATAATGAATTCTTCATTCGGAAATGTTATACAATGTATTTTGTGTATATATCTGTAAAACTATTTATTGAACATTGTTTCCATGAACATACTATTTTGAGTCATTATTTGAGTGTTTGCAGTTGCATGCGATACTAAAAAAATAAACCTCAAATAATAACCTAACTTAAAATAAGTTAAGGTATTTTCTTGTTTGTTTGTTGGAGTTGACCATCCTGATTTGCTTGAATCTTTATTTAAAACCTCATCAATCCATTTATTTGAGTCCCAAAAATAGCATTGTAACCATATTCTAACTCCCAAACCAACCACCTCCCTAATAACGGTTTGTGTTTTGTAATATGTAATGTTGCAAGTTGGAGGCATCCATACAAAACAAAACAAAAAACCCTGAAAAACCCTTGGTTAGTTAAGATGTGATATGTATATTTGAAAAAACTATTTCTCTAACAACGAATCTATGAATATGCTATTTTGAGTGACTATTTGATTTACACTACATGATGTTATAACTTATATTGTTGCTCTCATACCATGTGAAGATGATTTTTTTGCAACAAACTTCTTATTGTACATTCCATAGATAAAAGTTTGTTAACACATGACTAAGCATTCTCCTCCAATTTGAAAGTTGTTTTTCTTCCTAGCAGCACTCTGGTCTATCACTTTTCTAGCATCTCTGTCCTCATACTAGGTAAGTTTGGCAATAATAATAATATATGAAAGATTCCAATGGACAAGCAACAGGTATGTTCACTAACTTTTTATTTATATATATATATTCGTTAGACAGATATTCTAATGATCCTACTCTCTTTCTTTCTCTATCTCTCTCACTCGCTCTTCTCTTTCTTCTTCTTTTCTTCTTCCTTCTGTTCAAACTGATGTTGCTATTTCCAGCACTTTCAGTTGTGGCGAATGTGAAATCGGTTTATTTTTCACATGGGGGAATTATTGAGTCATATAAATTTGATGTTCTCTATGTTCAGAAATTTTGGAGAATAGTAGAATTCTTAATAGACAAGCGATTCCATCATCAAAATTATAGTTCTACTCCCAAAGTATCATCTTCTTTTTTTCACATTTCAGGAGAGATGACAATGATGAAGATGATGATGAAACTAGTAAAATAAAGAAACTTTCAAGGAATAATAATAATATTACTTGTAGAGACTGTGGTAAACGTTTTGCTTCATGAAGGCATTTGATTTCCCATAGAGGTTTTCATGCTTCAGGAGTCGCAACTATGCATCAAGAACCATGGGTTACAGTTTTTAATATACTCCCACCTTGGGGTGAGGGAGGGGAGACAAATATTCCATTGCAGATGCTTTGTATGGAAAATAGCAATACTATTCTAACTCCTCACAACATGGGAAGTGTTCGAGGAATCTATCATTTGAAGGTTTGTTGTAAGAAATATATATCTCATCTAACCGCCAGTAGAATACCGCCTATGTATTTCCATCCAGCGGGATTTTGAGAGCATTTTCAATACATCCTGTATCTCACTGAGATAAATCTTCATCTTAGAAAGCAATAGATTTAAATCTTCTTCAATGATGCATTTGGGTTCTAGATAACCAGGAATGTTTGAAGATATGCTAACACAAATTGGTTTATGCTGTGTACACCACCTTAAATTTCTGTGCTCATTCACATTAGCATCATCATCAAGATCATTATCATCATCAGAAACTTGGTCTTCATATACTTCTCTTTCCTGTTGGAGATGGGTTCCAGGAAGTAGACATTCAAAATCATAGACTGCAAACTAAGGAAAGTGCTGTAAATTTGATTTGCAAGCTATATTTAAACTATCTCGCAAGTCATCAAAGATACTTTTTTTAAAGAAGAATACTCCACTCCCTGATATATATAGATTGAAACTTGTTTGAGCATATATACTTTTTCAACAAAAAGAACAAAAAGTTTATCGCACTTCCTTTGTATCACTTTTCTAGCAATAATATTAAAGCATACTCCAAATTTGGAACTTTTATCTTAATTCTATTTCCTTTGGCCACAAATTATGTAACTCTGAACTTTTTGGGTGCACAGTGAACTGGCGGAAAATTGATTCTGCGCTTTTGCATTCTGTAAAAGCGATGGTTGAATAAAAAACAAACAATTCTCACCGTGAATATGGCCTATTCTGCCAACACGGCATAAAGAAACCACCATTCAATCAATCAACCAAATTTGGTATATCTTCTAGTCTCACACCTTCAAACAATAGTTTTCTTACTCTTCTGTGAATTGCAGAATAAAATCCATTCATCACATAATTTCTAAGAAAGTTGTTGCGTCTTCTGAAAGTTCTTATCTGCGTGAAAAGATAAGGAGTAGAAAAAAAAAAAAAAAATTGATTATCATTGTCAATGATTTTCAAAATGGAATGATAGTTATTAACAGAGTGGGGACAGGTGAAAATTGTTTAATTAAAATAAGTGGTGAAATAACGATATTCACCTGTATCAATCGATTTCAAAATTATTCCAAAAGCAAAGTTAATCTTAGATGAAGATTTTCTATTTTGTAAATACAAAATGATTTAATTAATTACTTTGATTCGATATTCAATAGAATTAAAATGGTTTAAAAAAAATCCCATGATTCTCTCTCTCTCTCTCTTTCTCTCTCTCTCTCTATTTGTCTCTCTCTCTGTCCTACTCTCTCTCTTTCGATCACTCTTCTGTTTCTTCTTCTTTTCTTCTTCCTTGAGTTCAAACTGAAATAGAAGAAAATAATCAATTACTATTATTACTGTGATATTGTTATTTATTTTCATATTCTTTCCTGCATCACATGCTAGAAGATTTGTGTTTAAACGAAGAAGACATGAGAATAGAGATCCATCCAGAAAGCAGTCACGATCAGCTGCTGTTGCTACTGCTGGTGTTGCTAATTCCACCACTTTCAAGTGTGGCGAATGTGAAATCATTTTTTCTCGCATGGGAGAATTAATGAGTCATATGAAGATACATAGAATTCGATGTTCTCTATGTTCAGAAATTTTGGAGAATAGTACTATTATAATTCTTAATAGACATATGCGTTTAGATCATCTAAATTATATTTCTACTCCTGAACCATCATCATCTTCTTTTTTTCACCACATTTCAGGAGAGATGAAAATGATGAAGATGATAGTGATGATGATGAAACTAGTAAAATACAGAAAGTTTCAAAGAATAATAATATTACTTGTATAGATTGTGGTAATCGTTTTGCTTCATGGAGTCATTTGATTTCCCATAGAGGTTTTCATGCTTCAGGAGTCACAACTACACATCAAGAACCATGGGTCACAGCTTTTAACTCCCACATTGGGGTGAGCGAGGGCAGATTGATATTCCATTGCAGATCAGGCCTTATATGGAAAATCGCAACACTATTCCAGCTCCTCGCAACATGGAAAGGGTTAAAGGAATCTATAATTTCTCTACAGCTGATTTCACTGAGGATACTTCACTGACAGAAGAACATCTTTGTTGTATTTAGGAGTTGAAAAAAAAAAGATCTTTATTTAAGATTAACTCTGCTTTTAGAATAATTTTGAAATCGATTGAAAGAGGTGAACATTGTTATTTCTCCACTTATTTTATTTAAACTATTTTTTGCCTTTCCCCGCTCTGTTAATAATCATGCTAATCTATTATCATTATTTGTTTACAGCAAATTATTCAGCCGGCGGGTGAGAGTTCCAAATAGTGTAACTAATGTTAATCACTATGTTTTCAGAAAATCCTTTGCGGTGAGCAAATGACATTCCAGATTACATACATTCAAAGAGTTCCATCACTGCTTTTCGAAAATCATTAACAATAATAATCAATGGGGTTGTTTTTTCACTGCTTACCTTATCATAGAGAGAAGACCTTTCAAAAGATGCAAAAACTTCCTCAGAAATTATGTGATGAATGGATTTTATTCTTCAATTGACAATGAGTTGCTTTTCTAAAGTGTAAGAAAAGAAACTTTGAAGGTGTGAGATTAGAAGATATACCAAATTTGGAGTGTTGCTTTAATATTAGTATAAATGATTACTCATTGAGAGAAGATGATACATTTATATCTCTTTACACCTCTCAATTCTCTGCTGAATGTGAAAAACTCAATCTAACCTCACCAATTCACATTTTGATCATAACTCCAGTATGGAGTCGTATGCTAGTAAATACACTTGTAGGAAGTGCGATGAACTTTTTAAATTTTAAAACAGTGACTGCAAAACTTGAGAAAGTATGTACAAACAAGTTTTGATTTATATATCCGGGAGGGGAGTATTCTTCTTCTTAAAAAAAGTATCTTTGATGACTTGCGAGATAGTTTAAATATAGTTTGCAAATCACACTTACAGTACTTGGTTCCATGAAAATGCTATGATTTTGAATGTATACTTCCTGAAAATCATCTCCAACAGGAAAGAGAAGTATATGAAGATAAAGTTTCTGACGATGATAATGATCTTGATGATGATGCTAATGTGAATGAGCAAACAAATTTAAGGTGGTGTACAGAGCATAAACCAATTTGTGTTAGCATATCTTCAAACATTCCTGTTTATCTAGAACCCAAATGCAGCATTGAAGAAAATTTAAATCTATTGACTTTTATTCTAAGATGAAGATTTATCTGAGTGAGATAGGCCTACAGGATGTGTTGAAAATACTCTCAAAATCCTGCTGGATGGAAATACATAGGCAGTTAGATGAGATATATATTTCCTAAAACAGACCTTCAAATGAAATGAATGACACTTACATCCCTATTGTGAGAGCTAGGGGGAGTGAGGGAGACGATATCGATAATGGTGATGATGATATTAACATTGATGATGATGATACTATCGTTGATGATTCTGATGATGATCACATTGAAGTAAATGATGATGAATGTGAAGATGATGAAGTTGGTGAAAGTATGAAGTCTGTTGAAGAGGACAATATAGAAATATTACTCGGATATGCCATATAGTCAGAAGGAGAAGGAGAAAATCTGTTAGACTCACCCATAGCAAATTAATTCAGCGATTCTGACGATTCGAAAAGCTCTGAAAAGATAAGTTTGCAAATATTAAAATCTATGGAAAAGTTAAAGGAATAGTTTGAGACATATTGTTACGCCCTTCCTTGTTTAGGAATCAACTCTAGTAGGTATGATCTTCCAGCTGTGCAAGTTTCATTCCCAAAACACTTCAAACTTGAAAGCGAATTGAACTAAATTGTTAAAAAGTGAATCAATACAGCACTATTGTAACAAAGAAGTTTGTCTTTTAGATACCAGTCTTTTTCTCACAAGTGAACATATTCCAAGTTTCTTATAGCTTATTCAGATTCAGATTCAGATTTGAAGAGTTATTTATCTTATGAATGGATAACAAACTTTTCAAAACTTTCTCACTCCAGTCTTCCAGAATATGAGACTTTTTTTTATTCTAAGCTACAAAAAAACATTAATGTGTTACAGGAGGAACATATTGAGCAGGAAAAGAAGGATGATTTTATTTCCACCATGCCTAAGACCGGACACATGAGTAAAATAATTTACAAATGATTTGGTATATGCCAAGGTGGGAGATACTTCCCAATCCACAACATCCTGGCAGTTTATCATGTGCCAATAGACCCTCTCTCCCATTCACTTTTTTACCTTTCCCAACCTTCACATAGCAAAATATCACAATCATCATCAATGTGAGTTAATAACAATATCTGTTATTCCCTCTAATGGCCCACAAAATATAAAGAAATACCCCTTTCTTTAATGAGCTGTTTTTCAGAAGAGTAAGAAAAGAAAGTTTGAAGGTATGAGATTAGAAGATATACCAAATTTGGAGTGTTGCTTTAATATTAGTATAAATGTTTACTCATTGCGAGAAGATGATACATGTATATCTGTTTTCACCACTCAATTCTCTGCTGAATGTGAAAAACTCAATCTAAACCTCACCAATTCACATTTTGATTATAACTCCAGTATGGAGTCGTATGCTAGTAAATATGCTTGCAGGAAGTGCGATGAACTTTTTTATTTTAAAACAGGGACTGCAAAACATGAGAAATATGTGCAAACAAGTTTCAATATCCGAGAGGGGAGTATTCTTTTTAAAAAAAAGTATATTTGATGACTTGCGAGATAGTTTAAATATAGTTTGCAAATCACATTTACAGTACTTGATTCCATGAATATGCTATGATTTGAATATATACTTCCTGAAAACCATCTCCAACAGGAAAGAGAAGTATATAAAAATGAAAATGATGTTGGTGACGATGATAATGATGATGATGCTATGTGAATGAACAAAGAAATTTAAGGAGGTGTACAGAGCATAAACCAATTTTTGTTAGCATATCTTCAATACCATTGAAGAAGATTTAAATATATTGTCTTCTATTCTAAGATGATTTATCTGAGTGAGATACAGGATGTGTTGAAAATAATCTCAAAATCCTGCTGTGATGATGACATTAAAAGTTTGTGAAAAGTATGAAGTCTGTTGAAGAGGATGATATAGAAATAATACTAGGAGTTGGAGTAGAGTCAGAAGGAGAAGGAGAAAATCTGTTAGCCTCACCCATAGCGAATTAATTCAGGGATTCCGACGATTCGAAACACTCTGAAATGAGAAGATTGCAAATATTAAAATATATGGAAAAGTTAAAGGAACAGTTTGAGACATATTGTTACTCCCTTCCTTGTTTAGGAATTAACTCTAGAAGGTATGATATTCCAGCTGTGCGGGTTTCATTCCCAAAACACTTCAAACTTGAAAGAGAATTGAACTATATTGTTAGAAAAGTGAATCAATACACCACTATTGTAATAAAGAAGTTTGTCTTTTAGATATCAGTCTTTTTCTCGCAAGTGAACATATTCCAAGTTTCTTATGGCTTATTCAGATTCAGATTCAGATTTGAAGAGTTATTTACCTTATGAATGGATAACAAACTTTTCAAAACTTTCTCACCCCAGTCTTCCAGAATATGAGACTTTTTATTCTCAGCTCAAAAACGTTAATGTGTTAGAGGAGGAATATATTGAGCGGGAAAAGAAGGGCAATTTTATTTCCACCCTGCCTAAGACCGGACACATGAAGTAAAATGATTTACAAATGATCTGGTATATGCCAAGGTGAGAGCTACTTCCCAATCCATAACATCCTGAAAGTTTATCAGGTGTCAATAGACTCTCTCCCATTCACTGTTTACCTTTCCCAACCTTCACATAGCAAAATATCACAATCATCATCAATGCGAGTTAATAACAACATCTGTTATTCTCTCTAATGTTCCACAACAATCTAAAGAAATACTACCCCTTTCGATCGATCCTTAGTAGATTTGTTCTTTTCCACATCGTAAATCATGAATCGTGATTCCTTATAATCCTATATGTCTACACTGCATCATGAGGAAGAGAATTCGCAAGATTGATGGGTTTAAGAAAATAAGAGGTGGGAATAGCAAAATATTTCTGTCAACTGTCTCTTGGTGTCAGTTATTATTCATGTTAATAGTGAATTTATATGTGTCATGATGTGATTTATTGTGATGTGATGTGATATGATATTAAAAGCAAGAAATCTGATGTTTGCATTTATCTCATTCTTTCTAATATTAATAATAACAATAACATATAATATAAATTTTACAAACCGAATCTGCACTCTCCCGCTCATTGTTTGTCACATGTCATAGAATATCTTTTCATTGTAACAGAACGAAAACTTAAAGAAGAGGGCAGAAATTATGACAAATAAATAGTAATATTTCTTTTATTTTTACAACTCTATTCCTATTGTTACCCCGTCCAGATGTCAATGTAGAGATAGAATCTCACACCCAGGATCGAACACGCAATGAACATTTGCACCTTCCCCCTGACTGCATGATTTCAATCATTCCTCTGGGCATGCATGAATGTTTTCAGCAGGAGGTAGACCCAATGCGCTTACCACTCTTACTGGTGCTGAATCACCTTTGCCCTCCCCTTCACCGTTAGTCCAATTACAACTCTATTACTACCGCTAACCTTCCAGATCTCCCACCACCTGCAGGAATTGATTCACCTAGAACTCCATTCTTGGTGAGAGTTATAAAGTTTGTTTTAAATATTAAATAAAGATTCAATCGAATGGAGATCTGTCACTCAAAGAAACAAACAAAGATCTGACTACTCAAATCTATATCTGAATGAATTAGTTTCATCTCTTTTAATTATCTTAACTGTGAAAGAATGTATCATCACAACTGGTATAAAAAAGAAAGCGGGAGAATTAGTCTAACAGACTCTCTTTCCCATTCACATCACAATTCGCATAATAATGACATCTGTTATTCTTTCTAACATCCCACAAAGTGCAAGAAATAGTCTCCCTTTCTTTATTAATTTGTTCTTTCTTTTCCACATAGTAAATGATGAATCATGATTCCTTATAATCTTATATGTCTACACTCAATCACGAGGAAGAGGGATTCGCTCTTGCATTGTCGAGAATGTGCGAGATTGATCAGTTTATGGAAATAAGAGGTGGGAATAGCAAAATATTTCTGTCAATTGTCTCATGCTGTCGGTTATTATTGATGTTAATAGTGAATTTATGTTTCATGATTAATGTGATGTAATGTGATCTGAAATTAAAAAGCAAGAAATCTGATGTTTGTGTTCATCTCATTCTTTCTAATAATAAATAACATAGCACTTTTACAAAGGGAATCTACGCCATCTTGGTCATTGTTTGATTCTACTCTCTTGGAATAGACAGAGAATCGCAGCACATGACATACTCATGGACATCGTCATAGAATACTTTAGTAATTCTTTATTTTATTAGATTATATCAATGAAATGCATAGACATGGAGATATGTCAGACAAACAAAGATCTGAATAATCGAATCTATATCTGAATGAATTAGTTTCATCTCTTTTAAATATCTTAGCTGTGAAAGAATGTATTATCACAAGTGGTATATTAAAAAAAAAGCGAGGAAATTAGTCTAACAGACTCTCTCCCATTCACATCACAATTCGCGCTAATAATGAAATCTGTTACTCTTTCTATCACCCCCACAAGTAAAAATAAATATTTCTCTTCTTTAGTAGATTTTTTCTTTTCCATATCGTAAATGATGACGAATGATGAATCGTGATTCCTTATAATCCTATATGTTTACACTGAATCACGAGGAAGAGTGATCCGCTTTTGAATTGCCGAGAATGCACGAATAGATTTAAGGAAATGGAATTATGACATTTTTTGATTAAACTTATATAATCTTATTATATTTCAATTTACATGATAAATTAAAATTCTTATAACAAAGATTCAAGCTAATAAATAAAATTGCAAAGATAGATTCCTAAAAATACGTGTTCAAGTGTTCAGCTGAATGGAGATGGTGTCAGATATGCGAGACTGAGAGAGTGGTGTGGAGTTTAGTATTCAGGAAGGGAGAGAGTGAAAACATATTTAGAAATATTTATATAGCTATATTTATTTATTTATCTTCACTTTACATGATATAATAAAATTCAAGGTAATAAAATAAACAGAAACAGATTCCTAAGATACGTGTTCGGTTAAGATGAATTGAGATGGTGTCGGATATGCGAGAGTGAGAGAGTGGTGTGGAGTTTAGTATTTAGGAAGGGAGAGAGTGAAAACATATTTATATTTTTAAATAGCTATATTTATTTATCTTAACTTTACATGATATAATAAAATTCGAGCTAATACAATAATCACAAACATAGATTCCTAAGAAACCTGTTTGGTTAAGATGAATTGAGATGGTGTCAGGTATGTGAGAATGAGAGAGTAGTGGAGAGTTTAGATATAGATTTATTTAATTATTTATTTATCTTACACATGCACATATATAAGTATATAAATTTCATTAATATGATGTTAAAATAATGAATCAGGTAATCAAGAACAATGAAGGGGAGGACCAGATTTGGTTTGTAAAAGATTATATTATATATTATTTATTATTACTAATATTAGAAAGAATGAGATAAACACAATCATCAGATTTCTTGCTTTTAATATTATATCACATCACATCACAATACATCACATCACAATACATCACATCATGACACATATAAATTCACTATT